>ML430369.1:0-49108 GCA_005239525.1 Nicotiana knightiana | reverse complement strand
AACCTATTAAGAGTAAGATAAAAAATTTAAAATATTAAGATTAGACCTAAAAGAAATATTTACTCCAAAATAATATAGAATTTGGGTATTGTCAAAAATTAGTTCACAATATCGTCTAAAAACACTTAAGCCTATTGGGAACCTACAGTCTCACTAAGGTTCCAAAGCCACGAACAAACAAAGTTGCATCGAAGTCGGACTTCGTTCGAACTAGCGAAAAACAAAAGCCCCAGAACTCCATATGATTCTATGCTAAGGCACCAAAAATAATACACGAATAGAAATTACAATAAGATGCTGGAAAAGTAAAGACACGATATTGCCAGAAAGGGAAATTATATATATATATATATATATATATATATATATATATATACAAAGGCCCGATAAAACGACCTCAAAATAAAAAAAAGATATACATAAGGAAAAAACAAAATAATTGAAAAAGTACTAAGGCATCTACCTGTGGTCTTCACGGGGCCCGACTCGTCACCAGAGCTGTCGGAGCCCTCAAATCCCTCAGAACCCTCGGAGCCTTCGACGCCCTCAGGCTCGTAGAACTCGTTTTCCTCGGCCTCGAGCCTCTTAGATTATTCAATCTCGCCTGATAGGTTGAAACCTCGGCCGTGGATCTCTTCGAGGGTCTCTCTTCGGGACGACCGCTTCATGTATTTAGTCTGTCTTTAGGCGGGTCTCGGCTTCCTCCACACCGGCCTTTTACTAGGCCACTTTTCTTCAGCATCAGCAAAGGTTGTGTCCAATTTGGACCTTAGTGCCTCATACTCTCTTCCGAGAGCATCCATCTCCGCTACGCCCGAGCTCAACTATGCCCGAAGATCATCGTTTAGCCGACCACTTGTCGGCTTTCTCCTTCGCAACCCGAAGTTGGTTCTCGACTGACGCCAGATCCGCCTTCAAAGTTTCGTTCTATGAGGCCAGTAGGTCCATCCTTCCCTCTCTGTCCCCAACTGGTCGATCAGGTCTATCTTCTATTAGACCTACAAAATTGTGTTGTTAGTCACACGACTAGCTCCTCGTTTTTAGATTCAAAGACCTTTACCTTCTCAACCAGGTCGGGGTGTTCCCACTTCAGGGTCGAAGCCTCCCTCTGAGCTTTTTCTAGATCGGCCTGAAGAATCAGGAGGTCTTTAAGGGCCTAATCTTGTTGCTCATTAAGAAGCCTATACAAGTCCTTCTTCCGGACTTGTTCGAGCTCGAACTCAAGATGACTAATTTCCAAACAATACCGGGGGAACCTTTCATGGTAAAGCACTGAAGCCTATAAAACAATGAAAGTAGTAAGAGATATCAAAGGAAAATCTAAGAGGGGTTCATAAGTGGCGTACAAAAGTGTTGACGCCTTACCCGATTCAGCGCCTGCTGCGCCTCGTTGAAAAGACTTGACGTGCCTGCCTCTTTCATCTTTTCCTGGTCCTCCACGGTCACCAGGAATTAGAGGTGGCTGGCTATGCCCACTGGAGCAGACAGGAACCGAGCATATACCTGGACTGTGAGAACAACCATTTTCTTGCAGCAAGGATACACACTCGGCACGGGAAATTGCTTCACTGATTTTGGGCTCAAACTCGGCCTGCCAGCTTCCGAGGGAATGTCCTTATTTCGGATCTCCAGTGACCTAATCTGGAAAAGTCCTCCAATGTGGACATGTCCATGTCGTCGAATAAAGGATTTGAGGAGATCATATGAACTTGCGCTCCCTCACTTGACTTTTATTTTCCGCTTGGGCCTCTTCGAGCATGGACTCGGTATAGGAGGGCGTTTCCATGATGTTGATAACACCGTTCTCCTCCTTTGAAACACGAGCGACTCCCAAGGAGTTTGGGACCTCTATCTCCCTCTCAGGTTCTCGGGTCAGAAGGGGATCGACCTCGTGGTGTCCTTTCTCGGCCGTCGACTGCTCCCTAGTAAGGGTTGATCCATGGGTGACGAAGATGTCATCTTCTTCGGGCTCATCCCTGAGCCGGTAAAGATAGTCAGGGTCTGGTACCCTAGACTTGGTATTCTTCTTGGGCTTCCTGTCCAGTGTGACCGCCCTCTTCTTCCTCTTCCCCTCGAGGTCCAAGGAACCCGAGGACTTTCTCTTTTTCTTCTTCTTCTTCTTCTCCTTTTCTGCGGCATCCCCCGGCCTAAGTCCGAGGGCTCGGCAAGCAAGGAACGATCTTCATCCTCATCCAGTGGCCTAAGTTCGGTGGTCTTAGGTAGTCCTGTAAGAGAGAAGGAAAAGGTTAGCACTGTATGAGTTAGGAGCGTGATGGTAACTAATCAAGGAAACAACCTCACCATGAGAACGAGCCTCCCATTTGCCCTTCGAAAGTTTGCGCCATGCGCACTCGGAGTACGACATCTCCTTACAAATCCCCTCGATCCACTCCTTAAATCGGGGAATTGCATCTGGAACTTGGGAAATAGTTGTACGACCACAAACAGAGACAATGAGAAAGAGAAATAAAAAGGGAAGAAATACCCAAGAAAGGAAATACTTACATGATGCATTCTATTCCTCTGGGAACAACAGAAACTCGGGGGGAATCATGTCTTCGATTTTCACCCAAAGGAACCTCCCCTGCTAGTCTCGATCTTAGTCCTCGTCAATGCTCGAGAAAGGAGACTTACTTGATCGGCGAACGAGCTTGATCGGCCCCTCGAATGATTTGGGGGCTATACAGGTGGAGTAGGTGGTCGAGGGTGAATCGAGGAGATTTGGTGTTGTTCACATAATGGCGCAAGAGGATCAAAATTCTCCAGAAGGACGAGTGGATTTGCCCGAGGCACACCTCGTACCTCTTGCAGAAAGCAAGAACTACGGGTCCACATGGGCAAGTGTGTAGGGATAAGTGTAAACACTCAGATACCCCTTCACATGAGTAGTAATGTGGTCATCGGCCCCGGGGATGACCACGCCCTTGCCTTCCCACTTACAGTCCGCTCGGACTACGGGAAGGATTTCGTTAGTGACGGAGTAGATATATCCCCATGTTCCCTCGTCTCTGTCTTGTTGACTAGAGGCCTTCTCGACCTTGATGTCATCCCCGATAGAGCAGCCCCCGTGTATGAAGCTCTTCATGGGGGGTCCTAAGCCACCTCGGGAACGACCACCTCGACATCTGCAACCAAGTGGGAAGATGAAGAGGCATCCTAATGAGGCACTAAATTGGAAGTTTTAGCCATTAAAATCTAGAAAATGTAGGTGTGAATAAAAATATGAAGATTTGAAGATGGTATGAAGGTCTAGGATGAAGGTTCAAGGAAGAAGTATGAAGATGAAAATATGAAGCATCAATAAACCATGTACGGGAATCTAGAAATATTAGAAGCCGGTAGAATGCTCCAAGGTAAAGTCTAGAATCGGAAAGTAAAAGAAGTGAAGAGGGTTGAAGCTTTTATAGGGGAAAAGGCAATCAATGCGCGACGTTTTGCATTTGGAGACAACCTGCCGATGACCGACACATGTCCGATGTCAGAACAACGCGACTGATTGGACGTATCGATTTACCCGTCGTCTCGGTTATAAGTACGAGGAAAGAAATTGGGTTCATCTATTTGTTTCCCATCGTTCTGGCAAGCCCACTCTCCGAAAAATGAGGGGACTATCTGTATACGGGTAAAATCAGGGACAATGCACACTCCGATTTCGCGGTGAAGAAGACGGGATAAGGGCACAGACACACGAGGTTGAAATCGAGGCTGGGAGCCTTTCGTACCAAGACCCATGAAAGGTGAATGATGTGCTCATCATCGGGCGTGATAAAGCAACGCTCCCCGAACCCAAAACGAGTTCTAAGACCTCAGGAAATATGGCAAACGGTTACACACAACTAACAGAGGGCCGTGATATCCGTACCTAACAGGATATCACTGTGCAGATCTCGCCCGATGCCGGTTGTTGATCAGTAATTAACAAGAAAGGAAGATTTTTACCTTTTTTAGACTTGTACTAGAGATGAAACTCTCCTACTATATAAAGGGGAAGTTTTTCTTTGATAAGACTCATTGTAACACACAAACCAAGGCAATATAAATTCACTTTCTGCTTTCTAGCTATTGAAAAGTTCTTACTTTATTGTTTGTTCTTCATTCACAATTGGCTTCGAACCAAAGGTCTGATCGAGGGCAAAACTACTGTTCAACCTAAGTTTGAACAGGGTCGTATTCATTTTGTCTTTAACTCATTTATCTAACATTCTTGATTATTTGTGTTGAATCAATCTACATACACTTAAAACCGCGTACAATTTCAATTGTTATCCAGTTTAAGGGTAAACAAACATCAATGACGGTCCAATAATTAAACTTTAACTGCAATTTAGTTCATCTATTAAGTAGGCTTAAGTTCTCCAATAATTAAAAATTACTTAAATCAAATCAAGAAGTAGGAAATAATAAAGTTTAAAGTAATTATTAAATAAATATATTAACCATAAGAAATGAACATAATTTTAAAACAAAAGTTACATGATTAATAGAGTCAAGTGAGTCGAGCCATTTCGACCAACCTGATCCTAATCGAGCTTTGAGCGAAACAAAGTAAAGCCGAGACGAGAGATCATAGTAATACTTAAGGAAAGGTCACATCAAAGTAATAGTTACTAGTTTATAGGCCAATTAGCAGAGTTCCATACGCATAAATTGGAGCTGTTAATATGGCAAGGACCCGGGATTTCTGAAACTGCTAAAAGGGCGCTCTAGACGAATAAACACGTACAGTTTATTGTACCAAGTCTAGTCTCCTCCTCTTCGGACGTTACGAGGTGTGTAACTGTCTCTTTCCTTTTATATACTGCTTTTTAAAAGGCAATGCTTACGGAAGTTTATGTTAGGGACAAGAAAAAGCCATAAAACCTAGAGATACATTGTAAACAGATTCCAGTAATCATCATTATGATGAAACAGAAGAGCATACATCTGTTTGATTCTTGTTTAAAACCAACCAAAAGTTGTGCTTTTAGTATTTAGCTTTGATAAATAATCTCGCAATACGAGAAAAGGACAAAATCTTTAAACTAACTAGTACAATACAAAAGTTCCCTTAGCTACTGAAAAAAAGGGGGATTTTTTGTGTTTGAATTGGAAAGATTGTGAATCTTGGAAGATGATGATGAACGGCAGGGATGAATCTGATAATGCAAGCACAGCAACATCATCGTCTCTTACATCCCCAAAACTGCCAGTTTACTATGTACAGAGCCCATCACGTGATTCCCACGATGATGCTGATAAGTCATCATCCTCCATGCAAAATACTCCTGCTTATCACAGCCCCATTGATTCCCCTTCTCATTCATCTAGGGACTCTGCCTCCAGCCGCCTTTCGGGGAATTGGCGATGGGCGAGGGGTTACAATCGGAGGAGAAGTGGGAAAGGGTGGCAAGAATGTGCTGTCATTGAAGAGGAACTTGATTATGATCATATCAATAAAGACTATTCAAGACGCTGCCTATTTTTAATTGCTCTCATGGGTTTTGGAGCTTTTTTTGCTTTCTTTTGCTTTATTTTGTGGGGAGCTAGTAGACCTTACCAACCTCACATCAGTATGAAGGTATTCAATGCTACTTGTTTCATTAATTGAATTACGAGTCTGTTTATTTCTTGCTAGTAGTACTGATATTTTTGAAATAGATTATACAGACTTGTGAATTATAAGTTGCTCCTGCACAATCCTATTAGTTCTCTTTGATGGTCACAAAAGCTGTGGAACTTAGATTTTTAAGAACCTTGTGCACGATATAAGCTGATTTCCTCAAACTGACAGCATAAATAACGTCCTAGTTTAGCATGTTTAATCTTTCATTCATATTTTAAGGACGGAGTTTCTCTTAGAAATTCTTGATCGTTTCTTTTCGAGGTTGCACTATGCTGATACTAAATGGATGAAAATCTGGTGATTGCTCTAAAAACTTGCAATCCGCTTCATTTTTGTATAATCTTTGAATTAACTTTTATTCATGTAAAGTGGATTTTCTGCTAGGCCTTCAGGGTACATAACTTCTATTTTGGGCAAGGGTCAGACCGCACAGGTGTTCCAACCAAGTTGCTTACAGTTAACTGTTCTGTGACCATGGTCATACATAACCCTGCTACATTTTTTGGAATTCATGTCAGCTCCAACCCTGTCAATCTTTTCTTTTCAGAAATCACAGTTGCAACTGGCCAGGTGAGTTTACCAGAGTGATATATTTGATGAAGCCAATTATAATCTCAAGAATTTTAATACTGACAGATAAACCTGCATTATCCATGAAGAAGAGCAGCCCGGTGCACTAAGCTCTCGCCTGCGCGAGGTCCAGGGGAGAGCCGGACCATAATGGTCTATTGTACGCAGTCTTACCCTGCATTTCTGCAAGAGGCTATTTCCACAGTTCGAACCCGTGACCTCCTGGTCACATGGTAACAACTTTACTAGTTATGCCAAGGCTCTCCTGAAGAAATATTATATTATTTAGAGGATCAAACCTCGACATAATGGATGACCGGGAAAAAATATCAAACATGTTACCCAAATTTTGGTTTTGTATAGCGCCAGTGTCATGTTTTTTGTCCGAACTTTCCTTTACCCGATGCTCTCTCCTGATTTACAACTTATGGATGCAGTTGGACGAATATTATCAACCAAAAAAGAGCCAGCGCAGTATGTCTGTGAACCTGGATGGGTGTAGAGTCCCCCTATATGGAGCTGGGATAGCCTTAGTAAAATCAGATGGCAGTGACGGGGTTCCATTGACATTAGACTTTGAAATCCTGTCACAAGGTTATTTAGTTGGCAAGCTGGTGAAGACAAAGCATCGGAAACACATCTCTTGTTCCTTGCTCATCAGCTCAAGAAGCACAAAGGAAATAAAATTCAAGGAGGATTCCTGTGCATTGGATTGAGGTTGCAACATCCACTCTATTCTCCAAGATATAATTACCAAAGCTGTCATTTTAATAGAACAATGTTGCTTCTTTTCTTCAGATATTATATTTAAAGCTGTCTATCCTTGTCAATGTTTTCAGAATAATTTTCTAAAGCTTGAAGTAAGAGGATATGGTTAAATTGGTACAGAAAGTTGGGGCAATAAGAGTGTTAGTGAGCATGGTGACAAGCTACTCCGCAGCAGTTGCAACGCAATATCCTCCTAGGTACCTGTTTGGTTTCCGGGAAGGAAAAACAATCTGCTGAAAAGTTAATCGTCATGTAGTTTTTATCTATTTGGTAGGCGGGTACATGAGACTCAGGTTAAAGAAAAAGATGCATTCCTTTATTTTGCTGCATATTTTCTTGAGAGATATATATTGGATTTCTTCACCCCAAACCAAGCCCAATTAGACGTTATACAACCCCAACGCCTACGAATAACCACAAGTTCTCTCCTGTTTTGAGTCCAGAAAACACTGCATCATGGCTCTTCGGAGCTTCTGTCACATACACTGCTAATAGCGATTCTAATGATTTTATATGCCTGTTTGGTCACTCAGATCATTAAGTTTGTTCTATCTTATGGCTCACCTGCCAGAACAAATTATAACTTTGAATCAATTCATTAGGGTGTGCCCTAGCATGACCAACATCCTGGTTGCTTCAACAAAACTGCCTTTGATCACTTACTTTTGCTATGTGTGTTCTATGACAAAGATTGATTATTGTTTATGTCCAATAAAGCAACATGAAACATGGGTCAGAGGCAGATCCAGGATTTGGAGGTTCCGGATGCCACACTTGTTTGAACAGGGGCATGTCATATGTAGGATTTTGCATGAATGTTGTTAATATCACATAAGAGAATCAATAAATGATATTTATCATCAATTATTTAGACAAGGAGAGCCATTGTTTGATTGAGTGTTTAAAAAAAAAGAGGTCTAGAGTTCAATTCTACTTAACCACAATTTTTTTACGAAAGAGGCTCCCTTAACAAATAATTGCCAAAAAGAACGTCCAAGATGTGCTTCGAATCTCAAACAAGATTGAGCTTCTAACCAGCACGACAAGTTATACTTTTATCAAATTCATCGGTGGTTCGGATACCAAAAGCAGCATGCTGAAAAAGTTATAAGACATGCAATCATCCCCTGCCCTTTCCTAACTCCCAATTCATGCTTACCTCATTCCCACTAGGATTGTATAACGCTATGAATATGATCTACTGGGAATTCAGAATTTGTCAGTCCACAGAGAACTATATGTACAAAGATTTACGCTGTTCTTGATTCTTGAGACGTATTCGTGTTTAATGCGCACTTTGGATATGTCAAATACATCAAAGGCACGAAAAAAAAGTAAAATCTGAATTTTAATTTCGCATCATATAACTTAGTATTATATGTGGTTCTATAAGTTGAAGCGGAACAGAGGACCATGACGATCGGGATTATGTGAACCAACTTGTCAGATTATTGGGAAAAAGATGTTGTCATATCTTATGCCTTCTAGGTTGAGATGATAACGCCCACCCTCGACAGATATTTGTGAAGATCTAGTTTTAATTTTGTTTTTCTCCTAAATATCGTTTTCAACTTGGATTCCTGTGTTGGTCTTGATACTCTTAAAGGGATAAATTGGTATAATTGTAGGGTAGATGTTTGTTTCTTTATCTTCACATCAATTATAATAAAAATGACATGAAGACGAAGCTAAAGTATTAATTTGTCCTTGAGCTGCAAGGCAGGACTATAATTTTACATGAAGACGAAGCTAAAGCATTACACAACCACCTTTTTAGTTTGCCACTACATGCAACATAAGCAAAAGCCAACAACTTCATTAACCAAAAGGCAAGGACTCAACCTGATTAGCCAACACATCTGCATGACCTCTCAGAACTTTAAGCTCTAGCTAAAGGCTTAAGGCTGCTAATGTTAATACAATAAGACCTCGGACTGTGCCAATTATGGTTGCCGAGTGAGTTTCAGCAAACACAAGGGGAAAAAAGAGGAAACTACGGCTTCAGTTGTAAAGCTAAATTAGTCACCGAGGTGCTAAACTAGTTCCCTGCTCGTCGATAGCACAACCTTCTCGGGAAACTGTTCCACCCACTCTCGTAGGAGGCCAATATCGGAATATGGATCTGCCAATTATGTTCTTTGCTGGGAGGGGACCCCTAATTAAACAATTTCATACTTTTGATATAAGCATAGTTGTGGATATGGAAATTCACAAGATACCTTCAGTTTCAAGACCGAGTAAACTTACCACACATGTGAATCATAGCTGTTATTCCTATTATCACCCATCACAAAAACTGAATTCTCAGGTACCCTCTGCAGAACACAATAGAAACTGTAAGAAGAGGAGATATTTTCTGACACACTATGTGGAGATAATGTACAGTTTGATCGCAACCATGACTGCTGACTTGCTTAAAGAGTCATAGCTGTGGACGAGCCAATACTTACGATTATTCAACACTTGCTTAAGTTTCCATTGTTAAGAAAGAATACAAGGAGCTGACTGCCGAATTAGCCAGAGTTAAATAAAAACAATGTAACATACCACTGGGGTCATTTCATATTTTGGCGCCTCAAGAACAAAATCTTCATTCCTCACAACACCATTTACAATTAGCTTTCCGTTGTGAACCTGCACTAGAAAGAATCATCCAAAATACTTCATTTATGTTACAGGAATTGGTCCATATAAATGCAAAGGTGAACCAAACAGGAACATGCGTTTCGCAATGACCTCAGCTGCACTATTGGAGATCATATTGGTAATTACTGCAGTATATGAAAATATAATAGGAATTAATCTAGCATTGGGGAAAGAAGAGATAATGTAGTATAAGGAAATGCTAATAAGAGTGGACCTAACATTGAAAAATAATAGAACCATAATTACTAGTTGTTGTTCTGGTAAATAGAATATGCAATAATTGTCATGTGCATGAAGAGAAACAGCTAAGCAAGTTTGAATCAATACCATTAGTCCTCTCCATTTTTTACTCTCTGAGAATTCAAATAATGCAAATTTACGAATATGATGTGAAAAATCGCAGTCCACTGCCATCCTCTGTTGAATCAAAAGAGAAAGAAAAACCTTTCTCCCAACCTTCGTAGAGCAAGACTTGGATAATACAAAAGTCTGGTGAGGTTTAAATAGAAAAATCCTTTCTCCGTCCATGTAAACCTGAGTCTCTTATTTTCACTCGGCATAAAGGTAAAGAGAGGATGAAAATTAATAATCTGATGGTTAAACCTGTAACACTTGAGTTGTTTCTTGTTTCTTAAGGAAAGGGTAAAGATAGTATTGGACAGTTTAAAAGGGGTTCCCTGTTACCTTTTTCATACAGGATTAAATGCATGTTTTCTTTTCTGGGAAAGTGGGCACTACTTTGGGGTAGATGAAAAGCAAAGGTGAACATTCAAAAGGTGATGCAGGGAGTAATATAGATGCCAAAAGAGAGCATCACCGAGACCAGCCACTGACTGGATAAGTTTTGTTGTCGCTTAAAACCAGTAAACCAACTTTGTTAGACAAATTTGACCATGCATTCTCCTGCAAGAGAGGATACTGGAAAAACATCTCAATGTTATAAAATAAAGTAGCTATCAACAATGTGTTATTGGTTGCAAGTTACCGTGACGGCACAAACTAAACATCAAGATATGCCGGAGGCAATGGCACTTAGGTAATACCATCACAAGAATGGAAACAGAGAAAGACCTGCACTTTCCAAACACAAGATATAGGGGGTTTTGACAAAAGATACCAATCCTAAATTTCATGACTGATATGACTGTTGACGAGGGTAGAATTGGATTTCGAAAGAAAAGAGAAGTGCAAAGATGTCTGGACTATTTAATATTTACATTCTTGAAGAAGAATAAAATAAGTGAGAAGTTTTCACATTTTCGCATGACACTCAAATATGAGGTAGATCTGCCCCAGGTTTGCTGTCGACCTTATAATTTGCTCTGTCACTGTCATTTAGGGAAAAAAACTCAGTATAGAACAACTGGCGGAGGCTATGAAATACCATCACTTTATCTTCTAAGCAAGAATGCAAGTTCACCTATGAAGTAGTATAACTAACTGTTTTGTATGTTGTGAGCTCACCTCCACAAGATCACCTTCCTTAGCAACAATCCGCTTAATAAAGACATCTTCATCAGTGTATCCTACTTCCTGAAGCACTGGAGGACTCTTGAAAATAACTATGTCGTTGGGACATGGCTTTCTGAAATAGTAAGAGACCTGTAAATAATAAGATTGCAATAGTTTGTGAAGGAAATGACTTTGAATCAACATGGACTAGTCATATACTAAATGCACAATAAGATAGAGGGAAAGTTTGATGGGAATAAACAGAAACCTTTGCGGAATCTTAGAACACCACTGATACCCTTAGATCAATTGTATTGATACGATTGCATACACATGGACCTAAAAAAAATATGGTTTAAGAGAAGAATCAAGATAGAATTTGCTCTTAAGATGTAGTGTATACAAACAAGTTTGGTAACGCTAACCTAGTCTAAAGTAAGGTGGTACATGCAGAGCCAGGTTCAATCTTATGGGTTCTGGATTTTAGAATGACGACTTCAAGTGTTAATTGACTAGGTTCTAAATTTAATATGTGACATACTTAATGAATTCTAAAAACACCAAATAAACTATTTGAGCAAAAGCTATTGAGTTTGCCCGAACATGTAGCTCGGCTTGTGCCTCCGCCCCTAGGTGCATGTCTATTTAAAACATAGAAAGCTATTTGGTGTTGTGCTCCACGGAACTCATGAAGACAAAAAAAAATATCATTATGCTTGAACAAAAGAGACAAGCATATAACATTCCTTAAATCAGCTTTTAGAAGCACATCCCTCGATACATTCAATTTCAGATTCAATACTCAGGCTCTTAAATGACAGCAAAAAATCCAGCATAATTCTGCATTCTTTCTCCAATAGCAGATGTACGGATACTTACTTATATAATGCAATTGTTAATATCAAAATATGGATGGAAATCCAGCAAAATGTTTGAAAACATTACCTTTTCAGCAACAAGTCGGTCTCCAACATCGAAAGTGGGATACATAGACAAAGAAGGAATATATCTAGGCTCAGCCACAAAGGACCTAAAGGCAAGCGATATAGCCAATGCTGCAAAAACCGTTTTTGCATCATCTGAACTAAAATCCAGCCATTCTGGGAGAAACCCATTTTGCTTCTCCGCCTTTTCATCATCCCCACCACCACCTCCGCCGCCGCCGTGATCCAAGACAACCTTATTAGTCTCTTCGTTGGAATCTTTAACCCCACTGCATTTAAAGCTCTGAAATTGAGATTTTCTACAGCCTGACTGCTTGAAAGATTGACACTTTGGAGGTTTTAACAAGAAGTTGGAAAGGGTGTGGTTGAATTGAAGGGGTTTAGATAAAGGGTTGAAGTTTATAGAGTGGACAGAGTTGAAGTAAGGGTTTTGTGAAGGTAATGGAGGGTGGAGCTTTAGAGTTATCATTGGATGGAGACTCAAATATTTCTGCAATTATACACACAGGGAGTTCCCCTCCAATATACGTTGAAACTGAATTGGCAGTTAATACCCTGAGGTAATCTTCTTTACATTTTCCCCAAGTCCCTTTCCTTTTCTTTTTAAATTTCTTTTTGGTCCTTTTTTTTTTTTTTTTCCTGGTTTAAATCTTCAGGATAGATCCAACTGTTGCCATAAGAAAAAAGGATTTGAATATTGATTTTTGAAAAATACAAGATATTATTTACTATATATACTATATACAAGGGACCGTATAAAAAGTTTTGTAGTCTTTAGTTATATTGTAATTATCTTGTTAGCTTGCCAATCAAAAGGGTTTGCTTTCCAAATTTGTCCTTGTATTTACTGTTTATTACTTTATATACTAAAGTATGTTCCCAATAAATCAAGATATTTTCAAACCTTTTTTAGTAATACGTAGCTCCTTAACCTAACTTTTTGCAGGTGAAGTAGTACCATAATTTTTTTGTCCCTACTTTATTTCTTTTTTACTTAGGTTCCAATATTTAATTTGGTAAATATATTAAACTTTGAGCCCTTCAAAAATGCTTGAAAAGTTGTTAATGAAGATGAATAATTATGCACACAGATAAATCTAAAATGCCGATAACAGTAACTTTGAAGAACTCATTTGGTATTGGGAGAGTACTCTACCAATCAAATTTTCTTAGTAATTCTAAAATTATAATTAAATTCTCTTCGATCTTATTTTTAATAGAAAAAATATTTTGAAAATATAAACTTAGATATAGTGATTTAACACAATTATACAATAGAAAAATAAATTTCAAAACTAATTTAAAATTAATTGATTAGAATCTTGAAAATAAAATGAATAAATATTTAAATTTTATCCAATTTACTTAATTAATCGGGGATATAACAAAAGAAAAATGAGAGGTTTTTAGCAAGTGATCAACTTGTAATCTCACATTTATTAAATACGGTTGACGGTCACATGCTATTGAAATAAAGATACATATTTAAATAATTTAACTTTTTAGAAATTATCTAATTCTTAATTGATTGGGTAGCGGAATTTTCTTTTAAAAATAAAGCATTAATGAGCTAATGACAAACTACGTTAATTCTTGAACTTTGTTTTAATGAATTTGGGTCTTTTTGAATTTCATCTAAACCTAGACTTTGATCACCATATTTTTTCTAGCATAAACTATGGTCATATGAAATTATGAGTAGTTAATCGTTATATACCAAAATACTCTATTAAAATATCTTCTTTATTTCTACCTCTAATTAAAAATTATTGTATACGGTTAAAACTGGGTTCACCTGATTTTGTTGGTTAACCGAGTCTATGATGCTGGATCGAGGACTGGCCCCGTATTATATAAGACCGAGACATGAGGATAAGGTACTGAGCTCGGGATTCGAAGTACCAATTGAGATCGAGATCAACGACGATTGAGACCAAACGGGATAGACATCGAGCGAGACCGAAGATAGCATAATAACGAAAAAGTGAGGTATCCGTGACCGGTCGAAGATCATGGCGGAAATCTCAGAACGGATCAAATCATGAATGACTACCTAGCTCATGGAATTTTTTTCTGTAATTAGAATTATACCATAAGTAGAATTCCTCTACTATATAAAGTGAGGTTCTAATCATTTGTAAACCATCTAACTTTCGCATATCAAAGCAATACAAAACTCTTTTCTCTCTTACACTCTCTTGTTCATCAGTTTGTACCCTTTATTCATCTTTACTCTCAATCAATTCGAGGGTAGTCTAGCTCGAGGGTCGAATTATATTTCAATACTGGTTTGCTTTATATTACTATTAATTTCAATTATTAATCATCATATTTATCAATTGGTATTAGGTGAAATCGCGTATCTTTAAAACCACTTATAAAGTTTAATTTTTATCTAATTTTAAGGGTAAATAGTTTGGCGCCCACCGTGGGGCTAAGGATAATAGTGATTGCTTAATACTAATTCTCGTAACACATACTGTTTTACGCTTGTTCTCGTAAGTGTTTTTGATTTCAAGATCAGCATGTCGAACTCTAAAACAGTGCCCACACACGCTGACAACAGCCTCGACTTCCATGGGAAAAAAACAATATAGCCGCCCCAAGAATCGAAGTACCTCAGGTTGGCATCCAGGAAGTACCAGCTGCAGACCCCGTCGACGTCAGCTCACATGTCGCCCTAATGCTAATTTGGGCGTCGACCCCAAAAATAGCTTCTGCATAGACGTTCGACCAGCAGGTCTAGATGCACAGGGCGACGAAGATGGAAGAGTCAGCCTTCGATTGATATTTGAAATGCTGCAAGCTCAACAAAATGCCATACAACAACTTCAGAACCAAAATCAGGCTGCGAGTAGAGCTATACCCGAGCCCTCACTGGAAAAGGCTCGCAAGGTCGAACCTGTATCGGAAAAGTCAAATGGCCACGAATCGGGGACTGACCCCACCATTTTGAAAATGCTCGAGGATCTCACAAAGCAAACCGAATCAAGGGAAAAAAGATCGAGGCAAATGACAAAAAGGTAGAAATGTACAACTCCTGGGTTGATCAAATTTCGGGGGCACCACCGATTTTGAAAGGTTTGGATTCGAAGAAGTTCGTGCAGAAGCCTTTCCCCCGAAGTGCAGCTCCCAAACCCATCCCAAAGAAATTCCGCATGCTAGAAATCCTTAAGTATAATGGGACCACCGACCCTAATGAGCATGTCACTTCTTCCACATGCGCAATAAAGGGGAACGATTTAGAGGATGATGAGATTGAGTCCATTTTATTGAAGAAGTTCGGATAGACTTTATCGAAAGGGAAGATGATATGGTACCACAACTTGCCGCCATATTCATTGATTCCTTCGCTATGCTCGTAGATTCCTTTGTTAAAGCACACGCCGGAGCAATAAAGGTCGAGAGTAGGAAGTCGGACCTCTTCAAACTGAAGAAGAAAGACATCAAAATGTTAAGAAAATTTTTATCTCGGTTCCAGATGGAATGTATGGACCTGCCCCCTGTCGCAGATGATTGGGCTGTCCAAGATTTTACTCAAGGTTTGAACGTACGAAGTTCGGTGGCCTCACGATAGCTGAAGCAAAATTTGATTGAGTATCCAGCTGTGAGTTGGGCCAATATGCATAATCGGTACCAATCAAAAATCAGGGTCAAAGATGATTAATTGGGAGCTCCTTTCTGTCCCGTTTCCAAACAGGCCCATCGGCAGAGTTCAAAGGGACATCGACAGAGAACCTCGATGGAACAGAGATCATATCAACCATATGGTGGAGATTGTAGGAACAACGGCCCCGTACGCAACCCAGTTCGAAATGATCAAAGAAACGATCAAGGACAGAATTCCCGAGGGCTCATGAGTAAGAGTGGTTTCAATAAACATGTCGAGCCCATATAAGCGCCACGACTATCATAATACAACTTCAACGTCGAAACATCGGCCATTGGGCGGATCAAGGATACCAGATGGACTCGACCACTACAGACCGATCTGGCCCAGAGGAATCCAAATCAGATATGCAATTACCATGGCACTCATGGTCATAGAACGGAGGACTGCAGACAGCTAAGGGAGGACGTAGCCCGTGTGTTCAACAAGGGCCACATTCGAGAATTATTTAGTGACATAGCTAAGAACCACTTCAGAGACAGAGATGCAAATAGGAAGAACGAACATGAAGAACCACAACATGTGACTCATATGATCGTCGGTGGGGTCGATATTCCATAATAATCAGTATTCAAGCGCACCAAGGTGTCAATTACCAAGGAAAAGCGAACTTGAGACTATGTGCCGGAAGGGACATTGTATTTCAATGACGAGGATGCATAGGGGATTTCACAACCCCACAATGACGCACTAGTACTATCTCTCCTTGTGAATAAAATTCAAGTCAAATGTGTTTTGATTAATCTAGGAAGCCCGACCAACATTATTCGATCAAGGGTCGTGGAGCAGCTCGAACTACAGGATCAAATTATGCCCGCAACTCGGGTTCTTAACGGCTTTAACATGGCGAGTGAAACTACCAAAGATGAAATTATCTTGCTAGTAAATATCGTCGGGACCGTTCAAGAAACAAAGTTTCATGTGATCGAGGGTGATATGAGATACAGTGCCCTACTCGGAAGGACTTGGATCCATAACATGAGGGCAGTACCTTCGACCCTTCACCAAGTTCTGAAGTTCTCGACACCGGAGGGAGTAAAAATGGTGTACGGGGAGCAACTTGCCAACAATGAGATGTTTGCAGTCGACGAAGTAATACTGGTGTCGGCGCTGTCATCAGAAAATGGATCAAAGTCAATGGGAAAGCTAGAGGTCAAATAGCAACCACAGGTACCAGCCTCGACCCAATCGGAGGAGCAGGGGACAAACGAGGATGTTGAGCATTGGAACCCCAGATCTTTCATAATTCTCGATGAATTCGACAGCACAAAATCAACGGTCGAAGAGCTGGAACAAGTCATACTAATCGAGTACCTGTCCGAATGAAAGGTATACCTGGGCACAGGGTTAACTCCCAAACTCAAGGAAAAACTCATTAAATTCCTTATAGATAACATGGATTTCTTTGCTTGGTCCCACCTCGATATGGAAGGGATCCCACCAGACATCACTACCCACCGATTAAGCTTGGACCCGAAGTTCTGTCCAGTAAAGAAAAAGAGAAGGCCCCAGTCCGAGGTTAAGCATGCATTCATCAAAGACGAGGTAACCAAACTTATCCAAATAGTGTATGTTTACTTTGATAATAGTAATTACAATAACATTTGATTATGTGGTTCTAAAAATATGTGATCTATTTTAGTACTGGTTATTTAGGTGGTAGATGTTGAGTATGAGGCGAGAAAAATGAAACAAGTGACGGAGGCCTCCACAGTTATTCCACGAGAAGATAAGGCCTCTTCATCTTTACGTTCTTCTAAGGGTAAGGTAACGATACCCCCAAATCTAGAGGAGTGCACCCTTGGTTCCTGCGAGACGTCCACCGATTTCAAGGTTAAATAACCTTTGTCGAAGCCGGGGCAATGTGAGCCTATATCTTGATATGTTAACCTGATAAAAAATGCCAAGGAGGTGAAGGCTGACTGCCGCTGGGGAGATGCGGTTCAAGTGGAGATTCCTTTTGGGGAGGAAAACATAACCTTCCATAAAACCGGTTTCCTCAGTGTATATACTTATTCGTTTACCCTAGACCTGGTAGGGACGTCTTCGTCATTGATCGACACCGTGGTTATCGATTTCTGTGAGTGATTCAAGTGACACTCGACCAGATTGACCCAACATTCTGGCGCATTGTTTACATGATCAGGCATTTTGACAATGTGGTCGAGGGGATGCCTTTCACCCTCGAGTATCTGATTAGAATGTACAGTCCCCACTTCTACCGGGGCGGTTTGATCAAACTTCATCGCCGGGCCTCAAAGGCTTTCTTTGCTTGTATCGAAGACGGCAAGGACAGAGGGTGGCCGAGCCACTTTATTCGGGTTAGGACCTCAGACTTGATTTCATTCAAAAGGATGTTGTTCCCTGAGGAATTGAATACGAATCGTAAGTTAATACTTTTAATCTTTTTTCGTGTCAACTTTTCCTTGAACTAACTCCCTTCGATGATGCAGCCGTTGCATGGTATCCTGATGCGGTTAAGGATCTCCCGAGCTAGGTTTGTTGGCTTGATTTGACCTGCCCATACGCCGAGCGCGTATGGCATTATTTGGTTAGAGGCCGATGGGAAGCTAAAGACCATGGCGAGACTTACTCGCTCGTGATACCTGAGTTCCTTTTTAAAGAGGGATGTCTTCTGAGTATACTCTGACCTATTTTTTTTTGTGTTTATGGAGGCCTAGGGGAGGACTCTTTGATGAGGGAAGCATCACCCGGGGAAGCAAATATCCAAAAACTGAATGAAGATAGAAAAAGGAAAATGGACCCGTCGACTGAGCTTCTGAGGCCGTCGAAGGCTTCAGTGCAAAACTTAAACCCGATTCTGTGGCTTCAAACAAGAAAGATGATTCCCCCACATTGCCCCAGGGTGGTGGAAAAGTAACTGCTCCCACATCTGCTGATTTGATCATCGAATAGCCAAGGGCTTCTAACTCGGAGGTTGACGATGTCATCCTTCCTAGAGTCCGAAAAGGCTTTTGAGGGCAGGCCAGGTGATGTCCCTAAACCTATTGCTACCCGAGATGCTTCTCGAACTGAAGGACATTCAGCGGATGAGCTGCAGGAGCTCGTATGCGAGCCGAAGGCCCTGATTGATCTATTCAGAGTCATTGACGTAGGAGATTCTTCACCGGTTTCGACATTTTCTCCAAGGGAGACACAAGATTCCCGTAACGTAGAATTTTCCGATGTAGAGGCGCCTCTCGTAGGGAAGAACATAGTTGAGGCGCTCTTTGCCATGGCCGAGAAGAATTTCGATATCAATGCCATGTCTATTTTCGAGGAGGTCAAAAGGCTTTGCAAACAGACAATTCCTTCTATGATTGTTTCGAGCCTTCATTAGCATTTCATTGAACCTACTTCTTTCACACTTTCAAGCGAAAGAGCTTTACAACTAGACCACGGACAAGTTCCAATCTTAGTTGACCTATTATGAAAGGGAGCGCAGGAGATTCTTATCGGAGGCGGGTGAGCTCAGGGCTCTTCTTGCCCAAAAGGAGGAAGAAGAGCTGGTCCTCCGAGCCCGTTTAGAAATGGCGTCTCGGAAGCAAAGTGATCTTGATGAGCAGGTAACATAAATTTCTATACGTTTCATTTTTGCTTTTGCCTGTTATCTGTACTCGATACTCATCGGGCCGATCTTTGCAGCTTAAGGAGAAAGATTCCCAAATGCGGGAAGGGTTCGGAGCCAGGGACGCTGAGATCCATGGGTTTAAGCAGTGAGTGAATGAGATAACTTCTGAGAGAGAGACCCTCCAAGGGAAGTTATCCTCGCTTAAGGATTGCCTTCGGGAGGCGAGGGCTGGAATTAGCAAATATAAAGGCCTCTATGCTGAATCGGTCACTGCGCTGTCTTCGATCAAGTGTGAAGCCGATGCGATCATAGATTCGTATAAGGTTGATGCAGCTGCTGCAAATGCCCAGGCCAAGAAAGCAGTCGAGGAGTTGAGCTTAAGCTTGCTCGAGCTCTGGAGCACGCCCGATTAAAGTCTCGGTGACAGGACCTCGAGGACATACATGCAGGGGGTCTCATTTTGTCTACCGAGATCGAGAGGGTGAAGATCCTAGAAAAGGAGTCGGAGGCACTGCTTTCTTCCAAAGATGATTCGAGCAGCAACTCGGAAGATGATGAAGACGAGGGCGAAGTCCCCAAGGGGAAAGAGGTCGTCGAAGACCCGGGGGCTGAGGGCCAAGCCGCTAAAATTATAATCTCCGAAGAGGCCATTGAAGGCACGCCCTAGCTTTAGATTAAGTTTTCGTTTATTCTTTCTCCCTGTGCAAGGGCTCCGATTTTGGGCTTTGTAAATATGCTTTGTGAACTTTTATCATATAAGAAAGGCTTTTCGTTATTCCTTGTTTCTTTTCTGGTATCTCGAAGTAGGCTTTGATGCCTGTCGATGATTAGTCCGATTAATAGGACTTAGAAATGAAAACCCTTGGGGTTATAAGTTGACCCTGAGGCTTTTTAGGCTGGCGACTTGGGCCCTTACGCGTTTGATTGGTACAACCTTTAATGTAGCGGGCGACTTAGGCTCTTACGCTTTTTTGGCCCTGAGGCGCTTTAGTTAACCGTATCGGGCTTAGACTCTGAGTCGGGTTTCGACTTGAGCTCAATGGCCCTTAGGTTTTCAAATTGGTCCTGAGGCACTTTGTGTCGGTATGACCCGTAGCTGGCAGCTCGGGCTCTTACGCGCAAGGTCGATAGGACTAGCTGGCGACTTGGGCTCTTACACTTTAGGTTGGTACAACCTTTAATGCAGTGAGTGACTTGGGATCTTACGCTTTAGGTTGGCACAAACTTTAACTGGTTCTTTTCGAAGTTTTTCTTCGAAGTAAATGAAGGCCTGTGATTTTATGGCAACGGTCGAACGTCTCCGAGTTGCGTTAGTTAGGCTGGGGCCTTATGACGGTGGTCATTGTGTTTGGCCGTAGCCTTTTAGTCCCCGAGTGAGATAGTCATGGCGTCTATATCGAGGGTATGCCTTTTGGGTCTTACACATTTGATATATAGCCTTGACTTTGATAGGGGGTTTATACATGTTTTAAGGTCTTACAAATTCGTACATGCCTTGCTTGAGGTCTTATAGTTTTGATGTCGCCTCGTGGAGGGCTTACGAGTTCGAAGTTCCCGACCCTGAGGTCTTACGGCTTCGAGTTCGATAACCTGATGAGCCGACTGTCAGGGGCAGTCCCCGAGTTTAACTGATGTTGTCTCGAAGAGGGCTTATGCTGTTGATATTGCCTCGTGGAGGGCTTATGAGTTAGAATTTTTCTGCCCTGAGGTCTTAGGGCTTCGAGTTTTATATCTTGATGAACCGACTGCCGGGGACAATCCCCGAGTCGAAGTTGATATTTCCTCGAAGAGGGCTTATGAGCTCGGAGTTACCTGCCTTGGGGTCTTACAGCTTCGAGTTTTGGCAGCTCGGTGGAGTGACTGTCGAGGATAGTTCCTGTGTGCTTGTTAAGTTTTTGGCCCTGGGGCTGTCTCTTGTAAAAATGGCAAACTTCTTTGATGTGCGAAATGTTTTTATGATAGAAGGTACTTCTCTGATTACTTGGTACAAGTATACGTGTTTTTTCCCATCGAGGGTTCGATTATTATACATGGACATGGTTCATTCGACTGTTTGGTCCGATACATCATTCTCCTGTCGAGACCCTTTTTGGCATATTTCAGTGATTTCCTGGTGGGAAGCCCCACAGTATTCGCGGTTGATCGGAGAGAAGACTTGAATACTGGGTGAGTTCTCCTTAGGTAGTATATGGGTGTTGCCTCGTTAAAAACCTCGCCGGTAAAAACCCATTTTGGGATAAAATCCGACGTGAAGGAAAAAGAGCGCAACACATGCTTTAAAACCTAAGGTCTTCGAGCTGGGGGATGTTTTGATTCCCTTTACTCACATACATGCGCATTTTGTTAGTGTAAAAGTTTGAAGGAAAGATGGGTAGGATTGTACCTTAGCAATAACAGCGCTTGAGCATTGATATGTTCCAATGGCTTGGCAAATTCTCGCCTTCCATGGTGCCTAACTCGTAGGATCCTTTGCCGATTATTCCGAGGACACAGTACAATTCTTCCCAGCTCGGGCCTATCTTCTCTTCGTTAGGGTTTCGAGTGCTTTGGTGACTTTCCTTAGGACTAAGTCAGTCACGCCCCAAAACCGAGGGACGAGACCGGCGCCTAACCAGATGATTCAGGTCAGGCGGACCTGGATTGCCTTTCCTACCCAACGCATAACCCCGGGTTTATAATATACAAATTTATAAATGAACTAGCAAATGTAATCAAAGTATGAATTTACAACATAAGTCCACTTTCCTCTTTTAAAGCTTCATCATTTGATAATCCCAAAATATACAACTAAGCACAATATTTCCAACACAAGACCACGGTTACGAATAGTTACAACTACTACCCAAATATACACAACCCACACAGTGTCTATGGAGCCTCTAAAGTTACGGAGAAAAGTATACATACTTGCCGGCAACAAGGCCCCGTCTATACCTTTTACAACAAAAGCAAAAGAGAATGATATGGACTACACACGGTGGCCCCTATAGGAAATGGGGCTCACCGGATCTGCTGAAGGTATGAAGGAGAAACACCACTATCGGCGGTCTGAGCTACCTACTGTGGAACCACCTACATCCATATAAAAGATGTAGCGCCCCCGGAAAAAGAAACGTTAGTACCATTGAATAGTACTAGAATGCATGAACAAAGTTTATTTCAAGTAGAATTACACAATACACAATTGGAAGACAGTCAGGGTAACCACACAAGTACCACACAGATATACAGAAAGTTACAAATGGAGATTCCACAGTCAATTATTCATCTGTTGCGTCGCGCAACCCAATCCCACCGTACATTTTCATCTCAGCCTTATTACCTCTCCACCCTCATTACTTCGTGTTGCGGCGTGCAACTCGATCCCACCGTACAATAAAATTTCACCCTTATTACCTCTCCACCTTATTACTTTGTGTTGCGGCGCGCAACCCGATACCACCGTACATTCACATTTCATAGCAACAATAACCAACAATTATATCACAGGGATTTTCATCGTCAAGAAGATAAGTTGATATCAACCAACAACTATATGAAGTCAAGTCACAATAATCCTTACCAAAAAGTATTCACATATGGTGTTGCCATCATTATTTAACTCAATTAAATCAATCCACAGTTTCTTTTCATCATTTGCCACACTCGGCCCTTAACAATTAGATACCTTTCCACATTAGAGTACGTTAACCTTCTTTCATTTAGTATCACATACTGCCATATTGACATATTCGAACATTTAACGAACCTTACACATGGTAGGATAAGCACAAAGAATCACCCTTCATAAACTCAATTACCATGGTAATCGACTTAAGAAAATCAGAGAATGAACTCGTACACCTCGACACAGCAGGATAATCAATTCACAGATGCTCAAGCAAGAATTTCATACAGTGTTCTCGGACACCAACAAGGTAACTCTACAAAGATTAAAGTTAGCCATACATACCTTGAATCAGAATTCCCCTTTAATTTCCTACCACAATTCTCCTGACCTTCTAGCACCTTCAATCTAGTTCACAATGTGGCATAATTGATCTTAGAATTAGGAATAATGATCATGTCTTGAACTCACTTGAGCATTCTATCAAACACTAGGTGTTCCTTTAGATTAAATGGCTCTTTTTAGTTAAAGATTACTCTAACCCATTTCCTTTCACTAGATTATGACTAGTTGGTTACATGCATGCAAGACTCCTACCCCCATTATTATGAACCCACCTAACCATGTTTAATTTTTAACAAATGTCTAGAAATTAAGGTTGATGGGGTCGAAGCTTACGTCTTGTAGTGAAGAAAATGGTGTCCTACTTGATTAATTCCAGGCCTGAGTAGTGATGGAGGAACAAATATGAAAAAGTTGGAACTCTCTCTCTCTAGAACCCACTCTCTCCTCTGTCTAATTTATTAGAAAATGAGTTTAAAATGAAAGGGGTGGGTGTTTTAATGAACTCGGTGTCGGGTATAAAGTTAGAAATTTAACAGTCCTGAAGCAGAAATATGGTCAGGAATTCGATCGCCCTGCTATGTGGTCCGCATTCCTGTCGCATAAATGGCCCTCAAATGGGCCGAAAATAAAAGTACTGCCCAGGTACGCGACCACTATGCGGTCCGCATACCTGTTATGCGATCGCATAGTGCGTCGCATAACTCCCTCCGCAAAAGTCAAGGTTCAAGAATGCGACAACTATGCGGCCCGCATTCGTGAAATACGATCGCATTCTAGGCCGCATAGATGTCCTCAAAATGGACATCGAACTGTCCAGGTATGCGACCACTATGCGGTCCGCATGTCAGATCTGCGATCGCATAGTGGACCACAGACCTGCGCAAATCAGGAAAATTATATCTTTTAAGTCTTGGGTACTTTTTACTCAAAAAGGGTCCGTTTTAAGAATTTCTACAATTATAATAACACGGGGACCTATTTGGGCATTAATTTTAGCCATAAAATTTTACGGGTCTTTACATTCTCCTCCACTTAAAATAATTCATCCTCGAATGAGGATCGGGGAACCACTAGAGTAGGAAAAACACAATATAAACCAACCCCCAAATTTTTACTAACTCCAATATTTTCTGAAAATTTTTCCAGAGTTTCCTTTGTAATTAGGCCTATCTACCTTTCAGAGAGCCGCCGAAACAAATTTTAACCAATTCCACACATTTTTAGTTACTCTATCAACTTGCACATAATCGGGTCATTTCAACAAGCTACATATAATTCAATTACTTCCACAAGCCTCACATAGTTCGGTTAACTCCACAAACTTGCATATCATTTAACCATCACATGAATTGCACATAATTTACTTTACTTCATGGAGTTTCATATTACCCAAATAATTACAACATACACAAATATGACACAACTCGAGAAGTTACAATAGTAGGGCAACTAGGGGAAAATGGGGTGTTCTTGCACAAAATTTGACACAATATATAATTTCTTAGGAATGACAACTTTCAAACCATTACCGGACTTATTCAAACAAATGGAGATATTTGTCTTTCATTTCATTTTCCGCTTCCCACGTGGCTTCTTTGATTTGTTGACTTCACCATAACTCTTTAACAGAAACAATCTCTTTGTTCCTCAATCTACGGAGTTGCCTATCATGAATAGCAACTGGAACCTCTTCATATGACAATCCTTCATTAATTTTAACCATCTCAACCGACACAATGGAGGATGGATCCCCAATCACCTTCTTCAACATAGACACATGAAACACTGGGTGCACTAATGACATCTCAGGGGGCAATTCCAGCCTATAAGCCACCTGTCCTATCCTTTGAGCGATCCGTTACGGCCTGACATACCTAGGGCTCAATTTCCCTTTCTTCCCAAACCACATTACTCCTTTCATGGGAGATACCTTCAAGAATACCCAATCATCTACTTGAAACTCCAAATCTTTTCGGCGTACGTCCGCATAGAATTTCTGAAGACTCTGAGAAGTCTTCATCCTTTCCTGAATGACTAACTTTTTCCATAGCTTGGTGCACAAGATCCAGCCCTAGCAGTTCCGCCTCGCCAACCTCGAACCATCAAATCGGAGACCTATACCTCCTTCCGTACAATGCCTCAAATGGGGCCATCTGAATACTAGCATGGAAACTGTTATTTTAAGCAAATTCTATAAGCGGCAAGTGATCATCCCAGCTACCCCTGAAATCTAATACACAAGACCGTAACATTTCTTCAAGCGTTTGAATTTTCCATTCTGCCTGCCCATCAGTCTATGGGTGGAATGCTGTGCTGAGATTTACCTGCGTACCCAAAACTTGCTGAAATTTCTTCCAAAAATTAGCTGTGAACTGGGCCCCTCGATCCGAGATAAAAGATACAAGATTGCCATGGAGCCTGACTATTTCTTTGATATATAACTGAGTGTACTGTTTTGCAGTGTCTGTGGACTTGACTGGAAAGAAGTGAGCTGATTTCGTGAGCCGATCCACTACTACCCAAACTGAGTCGAACCTACGTGGAGTGCGAGGTAACCACACCACAAAGTCCATATTGATCCTTTCCCATTTCCACATTGGTATTTCCATAAGCTGTGCCAACCCACTGGGCCTCTGATGCTCAGCCTTCACTTGCTGACAATTTGGACATCTAGCCACAAAGTCCGCTACACCCCTTTTCATACCATTCGACCAATAAATCTCTTTGAGATCATGATACATCTTCGTAGAACCTGGGTGTACTGAATACCTGGAATTGTGAGCCTCTGCCATTACCATTTCCCGAAGATCATCCACGTCCGGAACACATAGTCTCCCTTGGCACCGCAAAACACCGTCATCATTGCCGAGTGAAAATGCTGTAGTCCTAAGATTCATAATTGCCTCTCTCAACTGTTCCAATGTTGGATCTCTGAATTGTTTTTCCTTGATTTCCGTTATAAGTGAAGATTCTGCTCCATTATGCACCACGACATCCCCTTCGTCTAAGGTCAAAATACAGACCCCCAAACTAGCCAACTGATAAACCTCCCGAGCCAAGTGTCTCTGACCTGCTTCCAAATGATCCAAGATGCCCATGGATTTACGACTAAGAGCGTGGGCTACCACATTCGCCTTTCCTGGATGGTACAAAATATTCATATCATAATCCTTGAGCAACTCTAACCACCTCCGCTGCCTCAAGTTCAACTCCTTTTGTTTGAATAAATATTGAAGACTCTTGTGGTCTGTGAACACGTCCACATGGACCCCATAAAGATATTGCCGCCAGATTTTCAATGCAAACACAACCGCCGCGAGCTCTAAATCATGCGTCGAATAATTCTTCTCGTGATTCTTGAGTTTCTCAGAAGCATATGCTATAACCTTCCCGCACTGCATCAACACACACCCCAAACCAACCCTTGAAGCATCACAATAAACCAAAAATCCCTCTATACCCTCTGGCAAGGTCAACACCGGCGCCGTAGTCAATCTCAATTTCAATTCTTGAAAACTCTTTTCACAAGCATCGGACCACTGGAAATTAACCGCCTTCTACGTCAGCTTAGTCAATGGGGAGGCGAGGGTAGAGAATACCTCCACGAACCTCCTATAATACCCAGCCAAACCCAAGAAAATATGAATCTCTGTCGGGGTCGTTGGCCTAGGCCAATCCTTTACCGCCGCAATCTTTTAGGGATCAACCTGAATCTCTTCCCTGGAAACAACATGGCCCAAAAAGGTGATTGATTCTAGCCAAAACTCACATTTTGAAAACTTTGCATACAACTGGTGCTAATGAAGAGTCTGCAGAACTACCCTGAGGTGAGTAGCATGGTCTTCCTGACTTCACGAATAAACAAGGATATTGTCAATGAAGACAACCACAAAGGAGTCAAGAAACGGTTTGAAAACCCGATTCATAAGATCCATAAAATCTGTTGGGGCGTTGGTTAGCCCAAAAGACATTACCAGAAATTCAAAGTGCCCATATCGAGTCCTGAAGGCAGTCTTAGGAATATCCTGCTCCCTGATCTTTAACTGGTACCTGACTGCAAATCAATCTTTGAGAAGAATTTATCACTTTTCAACTGGTCGAACAAATCATCTATCCGAGGCAATGGGTATTTGTTTTTGATGGTGACCTTGTTGAGCTGCCGATAATCAATACACATCCAAAGCGATCCGTCTTTCTTTCTTACAAAAAGAACCGGTACGCCCCAAGGCGACACACTTGGCAGAATGAAACCTTTTTCTAATAGATCTTTCAATTGTTCTTTTAACTCCCTCAATTCTGCTGGCGCCATTCGATAAGGTGGAATAGGCATTGGCTGCGTATCTGGCAATACATCAATCTCCAAATTGATCTCTTTATCTAGTGGAATCCTAGGAAGCTCGTCCGAAAATACTTCAAGAAATTCATTCACAACAGGCACAGATTCAGGAGCAGACACCCCTGAAGTGGTGTCCGCAACCCGGACCAAATGGTAGATAAACCCTTTTCTAATCATCTTAGAGGCTTTAAGGTAGGAAATAAATCTACCTCTTGGCACAACATTATTCCCGTCCTACTCGATAACTGATTCATTAGGAAACTCGAGCCTCATAATTCTAGTTTGGCAGTCGAGTTTGGAAAAGCACGAATAGAGCCAATCCATCCCCATAATTACATAAAAATCTACCATTTCTAACTCAATAAGATCGGCCGTGGTATCCGACCACGCACCGTGACAACACAATTCCTATAGACTAGCACGACCGTAATAGAATCACCAATCGGAGGCGACACAGAGAAAGGCTCATGAAGATGTTCGGGTTCTATCCCAAAACTTGAAGCAATAAATGGAGTAACATATGACAAAGAAGACAAGGGATAAATAAGAGCATAAACATCATGTGACTGAACCATCAGAATATCTGTGACAACATCTCGAGAAGACTCTGCACTTTGGAGACCACTCAAAGCATAGAACCGACTGGGTCCCCCTCGACCCCGTGCTCCACCCCGTGCTAGATGGTTGAGCAGTACCCCTACCCACACCCTGACTGGGTGCGCGAAAGTCTCGCTGGATATGGCCTCTCTCTCCGCATCTATAGCACACCGGTATAACCAAGTAACAAGGCTCATAATGAGACCTCCCACACTTAGGGCATAGGGCCCTCCGGTGCTGCTGGAACCTCCTACCTAAACGACCCGACTGATGGAACCTTTTGCTATCTGAACCTGGTCCAAAGTGACCCCCTGCTGATAACTGTGCCTTGATGACGGGGCATTGGCTGAGGACTGAGCATAGGACTGGAATGGCCCTGATGACCCTCCCCTAAGGGCTGATCTCCCACATGCAACTGAGCTCCCAGGGTTGCCCGCTGACCAGGCCCTACTACCACTCTCTCTCTCCATCCTTATCTTTAACTTCCGAACCTCTGTGGCCTGGGCGAATCCCACGATCTTCCCATAATTCATATCCGAATGCAAGGCAGCTGTAGCAACTTCATTAACAACCAAGGGACCAAGGCCCTGAACAAACCGTCGAACTTTGGCCTCCATAGTCGACATCATGTGGATGGCATATTTGGATAGGCGCACGAACTCCATGTGGTACTCCGACACACTGATGTTGCCCTACTTAAGGACCTCGAACTCCGCATCATGGGCTTCTATAGTCTCGGCAGGCAAGAAATGATCCATGAAGGCATCAACAAACTCATCCCACTTCACCGGAGGGCTACCCTCCCCATGGGACCCCTCCCACATCTCAAACCACGAATACACTGCTCCCTTTAACCGATGGGAAGACAACTCAACACCCTTTGTCTCTGTAGCCTTCATAACCCGGAGAGTCTTGTATATTTCATCTATAAAATCCTGAGGATCTGCCTCTGGGTCGGTGCCTATGAACTCTGGAGGGGCTAACCGCAGAAACTGGTTGACCCTGGAACCTAAAGAATCCCCTTGCTCGCTAGAGGATGCAGGGGCAACATGCGATCTTTGGGCCTGGGAGGCCACTAGCCGAGTCAACATCTAAATAGCTCCCCTGAGGTCCCCATCAGAAATACCGGGATCGGAAGTTGGGACTGAGGAAGGATCAGGAACATCAGCGGGAGGGACTGTAGCACCCTCCGCTAGAGCAGGAATAGGAATATCTTGGCCTGGGATGGAAGAGTCAGGCAGATTCAGGGTCGGGGAATCATTCTCACCTACACCATCAGATAAGGAATTCACGGCCACTCCTGGGGTGGCATTGGATTCTGGGCCGAGTCGGGCTCTCTTCTTGGGTGCCATTTACTAAAAATTGGAACAATGCATGAGTTAGAGATAGAAAACCTCACCTTTCACCACATCGCACGATACAGAGTAACAATGAAAGGGTATTGTCCTAAATGTCCATGCAGCCCCCTAATTATAGATGTGGTCGACAACACACCAATAAGAAAGACTCTACTAGACACGGCTCTGAGACATCCTAGGACACTTTTAAAACCTTAGGCTCTGATACCAAGTTTTTCACGCTCCAAAACCGAGGGACGAGACCGACGCCTAACCGGATGATCCCGGTTAGGCGGACCTGGATTGCCTTTCCTACCCAACGCATCACCCCGTGTTTATAATATACAAATTTATAAATGAACTAGCACATGGAATCAAAGTATGAATTTAAAACATAAGTCCACTTTCCTCTTTTAAAGCTTCATCATTTGATAATCCCAAAATATACAACTAAGCACAACATTTCCAACACGATATCAGGGTTACGAATAGTTACAACTACTACCCAAATATATACAACCCACACAGTGTCTACGAAGCCTCTACAGGTACGGAGAAGAGTATACACTTGCCGGCAACAAGGCCTCGGCTATACCTTTTACAACAAAAGAAAAAGAAAATTATATGGACTACACACGGCCCCGAGAGGAAGTAGGGCTCACCGGATCTGCTGAAGGTATGAATGGGAAACACCACTATCGGCAGTCTGAGCTACCTGCTGTGGAACCACCTACATCCATATAAAAGATGTAGCGCCCCCGAAAAAAGGGACGTTAGTACCATTGAATAGTACTGGCATGTATGAATGAAGTTTATTCCAAGTAGAATCATATTATACACAATTGGAAGACAGTCAGGGTAACCACACAAGTACCACACAGATATACAGAAAGTTACAATGGAGATTCCACAGTCAGTTATTTCAATTATTCATCTGTTTCAGCGCGTAACCCAATCCCACCGTACATTCTCATCTCACCCTTATTACCTCTCCACCCTTATTACTTCTTGTTGCGGCGCGCAACCCGATCCCACCGTACAATCACATTTCACCCTTATTACCTCTCCACCCTTATTACTTCGTGTTTCGTCGCGCAACCTGATCCTACCGTACGTTCACATTTCATAGAAAGCAATAACCAACAATTATATCACAGGGATCTTCATCATCAAGAACATAAGTTGATATCAACCAACAACTATATGAAGTCAAGGAACAATAATCCTTACCAAACAGTAATTCACATATGGTGTTGCCATCATTATTTAACTCAATTAAATTAATCCACATTTTCTTTTCATCATTTTCCACACTCGGCCCTTAGCAATTAGATACCTTTCCACATTAGAGTATGTTAACCTTATTTCATTTAGTAGCACATACTGCCATATTGACATATTCGAACATTTAACGAACTTTACACATGGTAGGATAAGCACACAGAATCACTCTTCATAAACTCAATTAGCATGGTAATCGACTTAAGAAAATCAGAGAATGAACTCTTACACCTCGACACAGCAGGACAATTAATTCACATATGCTCAAGCAAGAATTTCATATCGTGTGCTCGAACACCAACAAGGTAACTCTACAAATATTAAAGTTAGCCATACATACCTTGAATCGGAATTCCCCTTTAATTTTCTACCATAATTCATCGGACCTTGTAGCACATTCAGTCTAGTTCATAATGTGGCATAATTGAACTTAGAATTGGGAATAAGGATCATGTCTTGAACTCACTTGAGCATTCTATCAAACACTAGGTGTTCCTTTAGATTAAATGGCCTCTTTTTAGTGAAATATTACTCTAACCAATTTCCTTTTACTAGATTATGAGTAGTTGGTTACATGCATGCAAGACTCCTACCCCCATTCTCATGAACCCACCTAACCATGTTTCATTTTAACAAAAATCTGGAAATTAAGGTTGATGGGGTGGAAGCTTACCTCTTGTAGTGAAGAAAATGGTGTCCTACTTGATGAAGTTGGAAAAAAATTGTTTTTGCGAAGCCATCCGGACCAGTGAAGCTTCTCGCTTCTCGCTTCTCGTCTAATAGCTAGAGGGACATGGTCATGGCCTCGTGGTTTGAGTCTTCGGTGGCATGTCGGAATCTGGTACTTGGCTCTCCGACCTCGACCGGTATCAAAGCCTCGGACCTGTACACCAAAGAGAACGGCGTATCTCCGGTGCTTGATTTAGAGGTTGTCCAGTATGGCCATAGTACTTCGGGTCGCGTTTCTCTCCATTTTCCCTTAGCATTTTCTAATTTCTTTTTCAAGTTCCGAATGACGGTCTTGTTTGTGGATTCGGCTTGACCGTTTGCACACGGGTGGTAGGGCGTCGATAGTATTCTTTTGATTTTGTGATCCTCGAGAAACTTTGTTATTTTTCTTCCGATGAACTGCTTCCCGTTATCACACGTTATCTCGGAGGGGATCCCAAATCAGCACATGATGTGATCCCATATGAAGTCGATGACTTCTTTTTCTCTTATCTTTTCATGGGCCTGTGCTTCCACCCATTTTGAGAAATAGTCAGTCATAAACACAATAAATCTAGCTTTACCTGATGCCGTTGGTATGGGGGCCGATTATGTCCCTTCCCCATTTCATGAATGGCCATGGTAATAAGACCGAATGTAGCTGTTCACCGGGTTGGTGGATCATTGGCGCGAATCTCTGACACTTGTCGCATTTTCAGATGAATTCTTTGATTTCCCTTTCCATGATGTCCTAGTAGTAACCTGCTCTGATCACCTTTTGAATTAAAGAATCAGCACCGGAGTGATTTCCGCAGGTGCCCTCGTGGATTTCTCGGAGCACGTAATCAGTGTCTCCATGTCCCCAACCATACTTCCAGGGGCCCATTGAAGGTTCTTGTGTATAGAGCTACACTCTCGTCGAGTGAAAATCGGGCTGCTCTGGTCTGAAAGGCCCTTGATTCTTTTTGATCAGTGGGCAACTTTCCTCTTACCAAATAATCGATGTATTTGTTTCTCCAATCCCATGTCAGGCTGGTGGAATTGATTTCGGCATGGCCTTCTTTGATCACTGATTTGGATATCTGAACAACAACCCCATGGAGTACGTCATCTTCCTCGACGGATGACTCCAGGTTTGCGAGTGCATCGGCCTCGCTGTTGTGCTCCCGAGGTACATGGACCAGAGTCCATTCTTTGAAATGACACAAAGTGGTTTGAAGTTTGTCTAGGTACCATTTCATCCTATCGTCTCGAACCTCGAAGCTCCTATTTTCCTGCTTTACTTTTAGACGGGAATCACAGTTGGCTTCGGCGGCTTCCATTCCCAGGCCTTTGGCTAGTTCGAGACCTGCAATCATAGCCTCATACTCGACTTCGTTGTTATTTAACTTTGCAATTTTTATAGATTGTCTAATCACGCCACCTGAAGGTGGCTTCAGAACTATGCCGAGCCCTGATCCTCTCATATTTGAGGCACCGTCGGTGAATAAAGTCCACACCCCCGATGATGCAGCTATTTTTAGAAGTTCTTTTTCTAACTGGGGCACGAGGGCGGGTGCAAAATCGGCCACGAAGTCGGCCACAATTTGGGACTTGATAGCCGTTCGGGGCTGATATTCAATATCGTATCCCACGAGCTCGATGACCCATTTGGCCAACCGACCCGACAATTCAGGTTTATACAATATATTCTGAAGAGGATATGTTATTAAAACACATATATGGTGGCTTTGAAAATAAGGTTTCAATTTTTGAGATGCACTTATTAATGCAGGAGCTAATTTTTCTAAGTGTGGATACCTGGTTTCAGCATCTCCCAGGGTTCGACTTACATAGTAGACATGGAATTGCGTACCTTGCTCATCTCGAACCAGCACACCACTTACCGCTACCTCGGATACTACTAGGTACAAGTATAGCGTTTCATCCTCCTTTAGGGTGTGGAGCAAATGCGGGCTTGATAGATACCGTTTTAATTCATCCAGGGCACGCTGGCACTTCGACGTTCACTCAAAGTTGTTTTTCTTTTTGAGTAGAGAGAAAACGTGATTGCTCCGATCTGACGACCTCGAGATGAATCGGCCCAGCGCCGCTATCCGCCCGGTCAATCGTTGTACGGCCTTTACGTTGTTTACCACCATGATTTCTTCAATAGACTTGATTTTTTTGGGGTTGATCTCAATCCCCCGATTTGATACCATGAAGCCTAAGAATTTGCCCGAACCTACGCCGAAGGCGCATTTCTCGGGGTTGAACTTGATTTTGTAGCTCCTGAAGATGTCGAATGTTTCCTGCAAATGAGTCAACTGGTCTTTTGGATGCAGATACTTAACCAGTATGTCATCAATATAAACTTCTATGGATTTTGCTATTTGATGTTCGAACATCTAATTAACTAGGCGTTGATACATGGCCCCTGCGTTTTTAGCCTGAAGGACATTACATTGTAGCAGTATGTGCCATACTTTGTGCTTTGTGACGAACGAAGTCTTTTCCCTGTCCTCGGGGTTCATTTGAATCTGATTATACCCGGAGTAGGCATCGAGAAAAGTGATAGTCCCGTGGCTGACAGTGGCATCAATTAATCGATCGATGTTGGGCAGCGGGAATGAATCCTTAGGGCATGCTTTATTGAAGTCCTTATAATCTATGCACATTCTTAACTTGTTCCCTTTCTTGGGGACTACTACTATATTGTCCAACCACTCGGGATATTTTACTTCCCTGATGGACCCTATTTTGAGGAGTTCTGTTACCTCATCTTTGTTGAACGCATGCTTTACCCCGGACTGAGGCCTCCTTTTTTGCTTCACTGGTTTGAACCTGGGGTCGATGCTCAGTTGATCGGTGGTTACTTTCGGGGAGATCCCTTTCATATCTAAGTGGGACCAAGCAAAGCAACCAGTGTTTCCAATAAGAAATTGAATGAGTTATTTCCTGAGTTCGGGGGTTAGTCTTGTTCCCAGGTATACCTTTCGATCTGGTAGGTGTTTCACCAGAACGGTTTGTTCCAGCTCTTCGAACGTTGATTTTTTTGCGTCCGATTCTTGGGGGGAAATGAAAGTTCGAGGCGTGAGGAAGTCTTCCTCATCATCTTTGGGGACCAGTTTATACTTCGACCCCTGGGAGGTGGAATATATGGTCTTGGGCGCCACGTCGTGCACTGTGATTATTTATTTTTCCGCGTATTTCTCCCCAACACTGTTTTTATGCCATCTGCAGTTGGGAATTTTAACATCTGGTGGAGAGTCGACGGTATCGCCCTGATGGTGTGTATCCATGGCCTTCCCAGCAGGGCGTTGTATCTCGTGTCCCCTTCGATGACATGAAACCTAGTACCTCAAACTATACCGGACACATCGACTGGGAGGACGATTTCCCCCTTCGTCGTTTCGCTCTCCATGTTAAAACCTCTGAGGGCATTAGAATTAGGTACGATTTGTTCAAGCATCTTGAGCTGCTCCACTAACCCGAATCTAATTATATTGGACAAACTACCTGGATCCACGAGCACATGCTTAATTTGAACGCTGTTTAAGAGGAAAGAAATTAGCAGCGAATCGCTATGTGGTTGGGATAATGCTTCGACATCTTCCTCTCTGAACACGATACTTTTTTCGGTGTACAACTTTGAGTTCGCTCTTTCGTGGTGGTGGGCACTTCATTTGAGCACGGGTTCTTGTGGTCTGCGTTCCTCAGGATCATTGTTTTCACGTGCGATTACTGAGTTATACATTTTTTGACCTGAAATTGAAGATTCTTGGGCAAGAAAAAGTGTGAAGAATAACTTGTGTTTTTTGGAAAACCAGCACTAAAAAAATCACTATTATTTTTTGCCCCACGGTGGGCGCCAAACTATTTACCTTGAAAATGGTAATTACAATTATATTTGATTATGTTGTTCTAAAAATATGTGATCTATTTTAGTACCGGTTATTTAGGCGGTAGATGTTGAGTATGAGGCGAGAAAAATGAAATAAGTGCGAAAAGAACTAGATTGCGCAAACCCGGTACCGAAGAGGCCAGTCTCGAGAGTGGTCAGGCGGGCCTCTAGGTCGAGCTTGAGAAGCTTGATTAGGGCTATCTATAATAGTATAACAGTATTGGATACCTTAAGGTTGGCCTATTTATGATCAATAATGAGCAATAAATGAAGAATAACTCAAGAACACAATAAATGAGAAACAATAATTTAATGAGACAATTGTTTAGAATGTTTTTGTTAGAGAGCAGAGGATGTTCTTGTTCTTGTATTAAATGTCATTTATGTTACAAAGTGACAAGTGTCCCTTTATATATGAGGGGGAATCCCAACATGATACATGTGTAATTAATGCAAAGAGATATGACTGGTACATCCATTTAGTGCCACGGTATGAGCCCGTACTATTTTGTGTACTTTGTCAGCTTTAACCACACGCCTTCTGGAACTTCCCCCTTTCCCATAAAGTTCTTCGATGCTTGCTCTACCCCAAGGTATATTGACTCCTCAGAATGCATTCTCGAGGGGTGCACCTCGGGGTTGAAATTTGGACTCTGCACCGATACAGCCGAGGCCAATTCACTCGGAGTGCTAAAGAAGCCCGAAAATCGACCTTGCCCGGTTTCACCGTATACATGGTCTATTCGGGAAGTAAAATATCCCCAGTGATTAGCAAACGTAGTTGTAGTCTTTAAGAAGGGAATAAACTTAGAATGTGTGTAGACTATAAGGACTTAAATAAAGCATGCCCTAAGGATTCTTTTCCGCTGCCGAATATCGATCGTATGATTGATGGCCCCGTCGGCCATGAGATTCTCAATTTTCTGGATGCCTACTCCGGGTACAATCAAATACAGATGAACTCGGAGGACCATGAAAGACTTTTTTTATCACTAAGTATGACACCAATTGTTATAACGTAATGTCGTTCAAACTAAAAAATGCTGGTGCAACTTATCAACGCCTAGTTACTCGGATGTTTGAAGAACAAATAGGAAAATCAATGGAAGTTTATATTGATTACATGTTAGTTAAGTCCATGCAAGTAGAGGACCATTTACAACATTTGTTGGAGACCTTTGACATACTGAGAAAGTATAACATGAAGCTCAACCCAGAGAAATGAACGTTCGGGGTAGGCTCGGGTAAGTTCCTCGGCTTCATGGTGTCAAATCGAGGGATCGAGATCAACCCTGATAAAATCAAGGCCATCGAAGATATCACAGTCGTGGATAATGTCAAGGCCGTACAAAGGTTAACAAGGCGCATAGCCGCCCTTGGTCGATTCATTTCGAAGTACTCAGATAGATGTCACCGGTTCTTCTCACAGCTTAAGAAGAATAGCAATTTTGCATGGACCCCGGATTGTCAACAAGCCTTGGAAGAACTAAAACGATACCTGTCGAGCCCGCCACTGCTTCACACTCCGAAAGTGAACAAGCTACCTACTTATACTTAACAATCTTGGAAATCGCGGTAAGTGGGGTCCTAGTTCGAGAAGAGCAAGGTACGCAATTCCCTGTTTACTATCTTAGTCGGACCTTAGGTGAGGCTCAGGCCCGATACCCACACTTAGAAACATTAGCACTTTCTTTAATAAGAACATATAGGAAATTAAAATCGGATTTTTAGTATCACCCAATTTGTGTTGTGACTACCTATCCCCTTCGCAATATTTTTCACAAACCCGAACTCTCGATTTGATTGGCCAAATGGGCCGTCAAGATTAGTGGGTATGATATCGAGTATCAACCCCGAACGGCCATTAAGTCTCAAATCTTGGCAGACTTTGTGGCCGACTTCATGCCAGCCCTCGTACCCGAGGTCGAAAAGGAACTATTATGAAAATCGGGTACATCATCGGGGGTGTGGACCATCTTCACAGATGGTGCTTCGAACGTGAAGGGGTCCGCGCTGCGAATCGTTTTGAAGAAACCCACGGGTAATACAATTGGAAAATCTATCATAACTTCGAAATTAACTAACAACGAGGCTGAGTATGAGTCAATTATTGCAAGTCTCAAGATGGCTAAAAGTTTGGGAGCAAAGGTCATCGAGGCCAAATGTGATTCCCTACTTGTGGTAAACAAAGTCAACAGGAATTTCGAAGTTCGAGAGGACCAAATGCAGAGGTACTTGGACAAGCTACATATGACTCTACATTGATTTAAAGAGTGGACCTTACAACATGTACCTCGGGAATAGAATAGCGAGGCTGATACCCTTGCGAACTTGGGGTCATTGGTTGAAGATGATGAACTTGGCTCGGGGATTGTCATACAACTTTCGAGATCGGTAATCGCAGAGGGCCATTCCGAAATAAACTCTACAAGTCTAACTTGGGATTGGATAAATAAGTACATCGAATACCTAAAAACTGGAAGCTCCCATCGGACCCGAAGAAGTCAAGGACTCTACGCACAAAGGCAACACAATTCACCTTGGCCTAGGATGGAACACTGTTTAAGAGAATGTTCGACGGAACATTGGCAATATGTTTGGGACCGAAAGACACTGACTACGTCCTACGGGAGATTCATGAAGGTACTTTTAGAAATCATTCCGGTGCTGAGTCATTAGTTCCCAAAGTTATCAGAGCAAGGTACTATTGGGACGAGATGGAAAACGACACAAAAGAGTTCGTTCGAAAGTGCGACAAATGTCAAACGTATGCACCAATGATTCACCAGCCCTAGGAGCAACTTCACTCGGTCCTATCCACATGGCCGTTCATGAAATGGGGGATGGACATCGTCGCCCGTCTTTCATCAGCCCCACTAAGTGGGTTGAAGCACATGCTTTCGAAAAGGTTAGAGAAAAATAAGTCATAGACTTCATTCGAGACCACATTGTATGTCGATTTAGGATACCTGCCGAGATTGTGTGCGATAATGGAAAACACTTCATCGGCATCAAAGTGACTATTCCTCGAGGATCATAAGATTAAAAGGATTCTATCAACACCGTATCATCCCAGTGGGAATGGACAAGCCGAATCAAAAATCAAGACCATCATTCAAAATCTAAAGAAGAGATTGACCGAAGCTAAGGGGAAATGGGGAGAGATACTACCCAAGGTTCTTTGGGCGTACCGCACGACATCTAAATCTAGCACGGGGAAAACACCATTATCTTTAGTCTATGGTGCTGAAGCTCTTATCCCGGTCGGAGTCAATGAACCTAGCCTCAGTTTTGATATGCAACAGAAGAATCAAATCATGAGGTTATGAATACGAGACTCGAATTATTGGATGAAATGAAAGAAGCTGCCTTCGTTCGATTGGCCGCACAAAAAAAACGAATCGAAAGGTATTATAATCGAAGAGCAAATCTTCGACATTTTAAAATTGGGGACTTGGTTCTAAGAAAAGTCACCCTCAACACTCGAAATAAAAGAATGAAGGAAAACTAGGTCCTAATTAGGAGGGACCGTATCAGGTCCTCGACATCATTAGTAAAGGATCTTACAAGCTCGGCACAATGAACAACGAGAAATTATCGAACAATTGGAACGTGTCACTCCTAAAATGATACTACTGCTAAGGTACGACCTTTCCATTTTTCATTTATATTTTAAACTAACTAATTACAGGTGTTCGATCAGGTACGGTGAAGGATTCTTCAACACAAAGTTTTCGGGGGCTGGTATCACCACTTCCTTGCCTTTCCAGTTACAGTCCTTCTTCACTTGCTTAAGGAAGTTCTCAGATATCGAGCATATGTATCTCGATACCGGCTCGCATCGAACAAGGACTGACAAGGTTTTCTCAATCTTGAAATTGGAACTGATGACGCACTCCTCAGAGCGTGGCTCCACCGGTGTTCTCTTGCCGGCCGACCGAGATGATGAAGCAAATTCTTTTTGTGGAGCTGTCTTTGGCATTTTCTCCATTTTATTGTGGGGTTAAAGAAGGATGAAGATGATGATATTTGGTGCTTGAAGAAGGGATTAACGACGAAACTTGGAGATTTGCAGATGAAAAACTTGAAGGATGTAGAGAGCGTTGAAGACAAGAGGAAAAGAGATTGAAAGTAAAGTTTGAACCAATGGAAAATATGTCCTATTTATGTGTTTCACAGTGACGGTTCAAAACTATTAGTGACCGACCATCAACTGACACACTTTAAATACCCGGGGAACTTTACCGACAGGAGGTTTCGATCACTTCTGTAAAGGTCGAAGACTCAATTCGTTTCTTGTCATTACACTCCAAAAAACTAGGGGAATATCTGTATATGGTTAAAATGGGTCTCACTCGATTTTGTTGGTTAACCGAAGCTAGGATGATGGATCGAGGACTAGCCCCCAATAGTCACCAACAAAAGTAATGGAGCCTCCAGACCCAAAACCTAACATGTGTTGATGGCGCCTATCGATGGTACTAAGTAAGTGTGACTTTCCCAAAAACTATTTCACTAATTAAATATAAAAGTAATTTAAAATATTTCCCTATCAGGAATTTTCATAAAAACCAAAGTTGAACTAAAAATAGAATCAAAGTGCGGAAAAACTAGCCCCAAACATTGGGGTGTCACCAAGTCATGAGCGTCTAGGTATCAAAAACTAATTCAACCAGCGTATAAGTATCAGTACAAAGCAGAAATAAATATAGAAGGAGGGACAAGGTCATACGGACGTTGGCAGCTACCTCGTAGTCTCAGGAGCTCGATCACGCCCTAACTCAACGGTCTTCTGGATCTGCACATAAAATGCAGGGTGAAGTGTGAATACAACCGACTCAGCAAGTAACAGAATTAAATTAGGAACTGAGAAGCAGTGACGAGCTATATAAAATAGTTCATTTGATAATTTTCAAAGTCTAAGAGTAAACATGAGTAATTCCAGTAACATGGGTCAAATTAGTTGCATATACACCAAGTTCAAGTAAAACCAAATATAAGCTAAATGTAGCAACAAATGGAACAGATGCAACCTCACAGGGTACTGTCACTCAAGCTCTCAATAGCTCAACACTCGGCTCTCAGCCGTCAATACACATTCTCAATAGGTACCTACGCTCACTAGGAGTGTTCTGACTCCGGAGGGGCCCCTACATCCCAAGCGCTATAATCTTCTCGGATAATTCACGTGCCGCACGGAAAATTCGCGTGCTATAATATCATATCAAGGTCCACACGAACAACTAACGTGCTACCATATCATGTCAGAATTCGTACGGATAACTCACGTGCTGCACGGATAACTCACTAGTTGCACAGACAACTCACGGAAAGGGCACAATAACTCATAAACAGGCCCTCAACCTCACTCAATCATGAACCTCTCTAGTCTCACAGTCCTTAATAAATAAAGAAAAAACAACCTGAATAAGAATGTTATAGTGTATCAACAGGGAAATAACAGAGACTGAGATAAACATGTACAAGAATCAGTATGAGTCACTATAACTACCATGAGCAGGTGCATAGCCTAAGCATGATTTCTAACATGAAAGGCAGTCAAATTGCTAGCAGACAAGAAATGCAAATAAACACAAATAAAGACAATTAGACTTTACAGTCTCACGGGACGGACCAAGTCCTAATCCCTCACGGTGCACACTCACACGCCCGTTACCTAGCATGATTTTCACCTCCAAAATAGTCATATTATACCAAACTCTAGGTTACATACCCTCAAGACCAGATTTAAAACTGTTACTTAGCTCAACATCTTAGAAATCCTACTCCGGAATGCCCTTTCCTCTCGAACCGGCCTCCAAATGTCTCAAACCTACCGACAGGTAGTACAACACAATCAATTTAGGCTAAAGGGATCAAATCCACAATAAAAGTACTAAACTATAGCCAAAAATCTAAAATTGGTTCAATCCGCCCCCTGGCCCACGTCTTGAAATCCGACAAAAATCACAAAACCCGAAAGCCCATTCAATCACGAGTCTAGCCATACCAAATCTACCAAAATTCGACCTCAATTGCCAATCCAAAACCCCAAAGTTCACTCTCGAAATCCCCAATCCCTAAACTCCCAAATTTCCCACTCAAATCCCTAATTAAGTGGTGAACAAATCCATAGATTCACGGAAATTAGACCAATACGGGTTAGAATTACTTACCCCAATGTTCTCCTTGAATGTCCTAAAAAAATTACCTCTTTCCCGAGCTCCTTAAGTCCAAAATTGGAAAATGAAAGACAAGACCTCGAGCTGGTGTTTTTTTGCACAGCAAAAACCGCACCTCCGGTCCTAGTTGCGCACCTGGGGAACTGCATCTGCGATCAGGGCTCCGCTTCTGCGGAAATTCATTAAAATTATGACTCCTCTCCCGTGATCACCTAACTGCATCTGCGGCCATCGCAGATGCGGGACTGAAGCCGCACCTATGATCCAACTGCGCATTTGCGCCTCTCAAACCGCTTATGCGACCACCGCATATGTAGGATTTTCATCGCACCTGCAGTCTGAGCCCAGGTGACTCTTAGCCGTACCTGCGGCTCTTCCTTCGCTCCTGCAGCCTCGCACCTACGGTTCCCACTCTGTAGGTGCGGCAAACACTAATAGCAACAACTTTAGCTACACTTCTCCAACTCAAAACCATCCGTTAGCCACCCGGAATCATCCCGCGGACCTCGGGACCTCAACCAAACATACCAACAGGTCATATAAGCCCATACGAACTTAGTCAAACCTTCGAATCCCTCAAAACAACATCAAAACACCAAATTACACTCGGATTCAAGCCTAAGAACTTCTAAACTTCCAAATTCCACAAATGATGCCGAAACCTATCAAACCAAGTCTAAATGACCTCAAATTTTACACACACGTCAAAAATGACACCACAAACCTACTCCAACTTCCGGAATTCCATTCCGGTCTTGATATCAAAAATTCCATTACCGACCAAAATCGCCAAATTTCCAACTTTCACCAATTCAAGCCTAATTCTACTACTGACCTCCAAATCACCTTTCAGGCGCTCTCAAATGTTTGAAATCGCCTAACGAAGCTAATGAAACCATAAGAATTTAAATCCGATGTCATTTACACACAAGTCAACATCTGATTGACTTTTCCAATTTCTCTTTGAAACCATTCCGGACCCGAACCAACCAACCCGATACGATATAATACAGCTGTAAATCACAAAAGAAGCAGAAATGGGGGAACGGGGCTATAATTCTCAAAACAACCGGCCGAGTCGTTAGATCCTTCCCCTCTTAAACAAATGTTCGTCCTAGAACGAGTCTAGAAACATACTTGGAGTCTCAAATAGGTGTGGATATCTGCTCCGCATCTCTCGCTCGGTCTCCCAAGTGGCCTCCTCCACAGGCTGACCTCTCCACTGCACCTTCACTGAAGCTATATCCTTTGACCTCAACTTCTGAACCTGCCGATCCAAAATGGCCAGAGGCTCCACATCATATGTCACATCACTATCCAACTAAACCGTGCTGAAGTCCAAACCATGGGATGGATCGCTAATATACTTCCGAAGTATAGAAACATGAACTACTGGATGCACACTCGACAAGCTAGGTGGCAATGCAAGCTTGTAAGCCACCTCCCCTATCCTCTGAAGTACCTCAAAAGGCCCAATGAACCGAGGGCTCAACTTTCCCCTCTTCCCAAACCTCATAACACCCTTCACGGGTGATACTTTCGGCAAAACCTTCTCCCCGACCATGAAGGACACATCACGGATCTTCCTGTCAGCATAGCTCTTCTGCCTAGACTGCACCATGCGAAGCCATTCTTGAATCAATTTCACCTTGTCTAATGCATCCTGGACCAAGTTTGTACCCAAGAGCCTAGCCTCGCCCGACTCAAACCATCCCACTGGAGACCTACACCACCTCCCATATAAAGCCTCATACGGAGCTATATGAATACTCGACTGATAACTGTTGTTATATGCAAACTCCGCAAACGGCAGGAACTGGTCCCATGAACCCCCAAAATCAATGACACAAGTGTGTAACATGTCCTCAAATATATGTATGGTGCGCTCGGACTGCCCTTCCATCTGAGGGTGAAAGGATGTGCTCAACTCAACCTGAGTACCCAACTCTCGCTGCACCGACCCTCCAAAATTGCGATGTAAACTGTGTGCTTCTATCTGAAATGATGGAAACTGGGACACCATGAAGGTGAACAATATCTCGGATGTAAATCTCAGCCAACTGCTCTGAAGAGTATGTAGTACCAACTGGAATGAAGTGCGTGAACTTGGTCAACCGATCCACAATCACCCAAATAGTATCGAACTTCCTCGAAGTAAGTGGGATCCCAACTACTAAATCCATGGTGATCCGCTCCCACTTCCACTCTGGGATCTCTAACCTCTGAAGTAATCCACCCGGTCTCTGATGCTCATATTTAACCTGCTGACGGTTAAGACACCAAGACACAAACCCAACTATATCCTTCTTCATCCGCCTCCACCAATAGTGGTGTCTCAAATCCTGGTACATCTTTGCGGCACCTGGATGGATGGAATACCGCGAGCTGTGGAAATCCTCAAGAGTCAACTTCCGAAGCCCATCCACATTGGGCACACATATCCGGCCTTGCATCCTCAACACGCCATCATCAACAATAGTCACATCTCTAGAATCACCTTGCTAAACCCTGTCCTAAAGAACGAGCAGGTGGGGGTCATCATACTGACGCTCCCTGATACGGTCATAAAGGGAAGACCTAGAGACCACGCAAGCCAATACTCGACTCGGATCCGAAATATCCAATCTGACAAGATTTCTAGCTAAGGCCTAAACATCCAACGCCAAGGGTCTCTCTACTGCTGGAAGATACGCTAAACTCCCCAAACATTCTGCCCGACGACTCAAGGCATCGGTCACCACATTGGCCTTCCTGGGATGGTGCAAAATAGTGATATCATAGTCCTTAAGAAGCTCCAACCATCTCCCCTGATGCAAATTAAGATCCTTCTGCAGGAAACACATCTGGAAAATCACGTACTACTGGAACAGAATCAATGGCATGGGTCTCTGCACTAACATTCCTCACAAAGGACAAATATGATAGACAACCCTTCTCAACCATACACTGAGCCTTCAAGTATGAAATCATCCTACTAGGTACATAGTCTATAGAACCGCTCCACTCAACCCTCGAAAACCCTGACATTGCCAACGTCACCGTCCTAGCATGACAATAGAGAACGACATGACATGGAGACAACTAATCCATGCCCAATATCACATCAAAATCAACCATACTAAGCAGGAAAAGGTCCACTCGGGTCTCTAAGACCCCCAATAGTCACCAAACATGACCGATATACACGATCCATAACAATAGTATCGCCCATAAGAGTAGATACATAAATAGATGAGACTAAAGACTCATGGGGAATATCCAGAAATGAGCAAAATACTAGGAAACATATGAATAAGTGGAACTAGCGTCAAATAATACCGAGGCATCTCGGTGGCAAACTGAGAAAATACCTGTAATCACAGCATCTAAAGCAAGGGCATCTGGTCTAGCAAGGAGGGCATAGAAACGGGCCTGGCGACCCCCTGATCTGCCTCCCCCTCTCGGGTGACGTCTAGTTGACTAAGATCTACCACTAGCTGACTGAGCTCCACCCATAGCTGACTGGGCGAGTGGTGGAGGAACTGGTGCTGGTGCCATCGGCCGAGTACTCCGCTGTGGAGCCCCACTTAATAGCCTAGGGCAATATCTCATAATGTGACCAAAATCTCCGCACTCAAAATAGCCCTTCCTTTGACGAAACTGCTGCTCCTGATGCCCAGAAGAACTGTCCGGAGATACCTAAGTGTATGGGTATAGTGAGAACTCTGTGCTGATAGTGCACTGAATGATGACTGGCCTTGTTGATGACTGTGGGAACCATGGCCAGATGATGCACCATGGTGAAATGGGCAAGCTGTCTGAGCTTATCTGAAATGACAGCCTCTATCATGCTGGAACTAACCCCCAAAAGGAGCACTGCTGAATCCACCCTAACCACGAGGCCTCTTGGCCTCCCTCTCAACCCTCTCCTGATCGCGAACCATCTCAATTTGCCGAGAAATGTCGATAACCTCATCAAAGCTAGCATCATATACTCTCTCTCTCATGTCATAAGCAACCGCAACTGAAATATGAGACCATCTATAAACCTCCTGATGCGCTGCCTGTTTGTGGGAACCAACCAGATAGCATGACGATCCAACTCCGAGAATCTCATCTCAGACTACGTCACAGACATACCACCTTGATGAAGCTGCTCAAACTGTCTGCATAGCCTCTTCTCTACGGGACTGAGGCACGAACTTCTTCAGAAAGACCACAGAGAACTGTTGCCAAGTAAGGGGTGCTCTGCCAACCGGCCTACGCCTCTCGTAAGTCTCCCACCATCTAAGTGAAGCCCCAGAAAACTGAATAATAGTGAATGAGACCCAAGTCTCTATAATACCCGTTGTACGGAGTATCCTCTGACACATGTCCAAAAAATCCTGGGCATCATCTCCTTCTGCACCACTGAAAGGTGGAGGGTAGAGTCTCCCAAACCTCTCAAACCTACGCTGATCATCCTCAGGCATAGCAAAAATCACATAGTCTTATGCAACTATAACCGTATGGGATGATGGTGCCCCCAGTGTCTGGAGTCCTTGTACAACCTACTCCGGTATGTGGGTGGCAGGAGTATGAGTGCCTCCCCGGGCCTAGGAAGTGGCTGCGGCTGTCAAAGCAGAGACCGCCTGAGCAAGGCAAGTACACACTATCAGAATTTTAGCTAAGGCCTCTTGAAGGCTAGGAATCACGATGGGCATAGGTGGTGCCTGAGCTGGTCCCGCTGGAGCATCCATAACTGGGACCTAGTCCTGATCTGGGGAAACTGGTAGATCTACAGGTACTGTCTCAACTGTTGTGAGGGCTACACCTCTGTCCTTACCACGACCTCTATCGTGGCCTCGGCCTCTCACAACCTTGGCTGGTGGTACTGGTGGATGACCCTCTTGCCTAGTTGTACGAGTCCTCACCATCTATGAGAGAATGAAACAATAGATGTTTAGTTACAGGAATTAACAGATTCGCACGACAAGAGTTCAAGAATGTAAAATTTTCCTAAAGGTTCTGCAGCCTCTCGAAGATAAGTACAGACGTCTACGTACCAATCCGCAAGACTCTACTAACCGGCTCATGACTCGTGAGGCCTATGTAACCTAGGCTCTGATACAAACTTGTCACGACCCAAAACCTAACATGTCGTGATGGCTCCTATCAATGGTACTAGGCAATCCCGACTTTCCAAAAAAACACTTCAGTAATTAAATATAAAAGTAATTTAAAACTTTTCCCTATCAGGAATTTTCATAAAAACTAAAGATGAAATACAAAATAGAATCAAAGTGCGGAAAAACTGGCCCCAAACATCAGGGTGTCACCAAGTCATGAGCGTCTAGGTATAAAAAACTAATACAACCAGTGTCTAAGTAAAAATTCAAAGCAGAAAGAAGTATAGAAGGAGGGAAAAAGTCTTGCAGACGCTGGCAGCTACCTCGTAGTCTCCGGAGCTCGATCACGCCGTAACTCAACGATCTCCGTGCTCAAACACACCTGGATATGCACATGAAGTACAGGGTGTAGTATGAGTACAACCAACTCAGCAAGTAACAGAAATAAATAAGGAACTGAGAAGCAGTGATGAGTTGCATACATAACAGATCATTTGATAATTTTCAAAGTCTAAGAGTAAACTTCAGTAATACCAGTAACATGAGTCAAATCAGTTGCATATTTACCAAGTTAGAGTAAAACAAAATATTAACTAAATGCAGCAACAAAGGGAAAACTGCAACCTCACATGGTACTGTCACTCAACCTCTCAATAGCTCAACACTCGGCTAGCAGCCCTCAATACACACGCTCAATAGGTACCTGCGCTTACTGGGGGTGTTCAGACTCCGGAGGGGCTCCTACATCCCAACCACTATAATTTGCACGGAGAACTCACATGCAGCGTAGACAACTCACATGCCGCACAGACAACTCACGTGCTATAATATCATATCAAGGTCCGCACAGACAACTCACATGCTACCATATCATGTCAGAATCTGCACGGACATCTCACATGCTGCGCAGACAAATCACGTGCAAGGGCACAATACCTCACAAACAGGCCCTCAACCTTGCTCATTCATGAACCTCTCTAGTCTCACAGTCCTCAATAAAGAAAGGGAAAACAACCCGAATCAGAATGTTATAGTGCATTGATGCGAGACTAAATTGCATAGTTTAACATGTGATATACCTTACATTTTATGCGCATTAATGATAAAAATACACTTTTTATGTGCTTAATGGAGTTTATTTCATGTGTAGGTGAAGTGGAGATGGAAACGGAGCTAAAGGGATGCAAATTCGTCGAAAAATATGCTAAAGGAGACACCCGGGCGATAGCCGGGCGACAGAGCCAAACAACCTAACCCTACCTGGCGTTAGACAGGCGTTAGGGCTGAAACGCCAGCCCTACCCTGGCGTTAGCCAGGCGTTAGGGCTAAAACACCAGCCCTAGTCTGGCGTTAGCCAGGCCTTTGGGTCCAAACGCCAAGGTCCCCAGTTCGGCGAAAAACCGAGTTTTGACGGGTTTAAGTGTTTCCCAATTGAAATAGAAGTCTCCTACACGTTTAGGGTTTGTCCTAAACTTATAAATAGACTCCTAAAACACAACTACAAGGGGGAGATTCGAGATTAGAGTGGATACGGACGGCAAAACATCAATTTGTACATATTTTCTTCATTACTTTGTAGTTCTATTATGCAAGTTGTCTTAGATCTTATTCTTATGAATTTGTTTAGATTACTTCTTTAACCTAGGGTTTTGGTAGAACCCGTTGGGGAATAAACTTATTGTGATATNGGGATCGACTCTGGGCATAATACCCCAGGATTATATTTGCAACGCCCGCTTAGTCTTCTACAAGACATAGTTGAGCGTGATCAAATTTTGGCGCCGTTGCCGGGGAATTAACGGTATTATCAAGTGTAGCTGTAATTGTACATATTATTATTAGGTTTTAAGTTTAATTTTTTTTAGTATTTGATTTTTATTTTCTTTATTTTAGTTTTATTTGTTAAAACATGGCATCATGGAATTATGAGAGTTATGTTGGTAATTCTACTTTTGATCCTCATTATGCATATTATGGAGGAAACCACCCAGAGCAAAATTATCAAAATATTCCCGAGAGCGAGTTATGTGCACCAACTCAATCTTATGTGTGGAATGTGTGTGATATGTGTGGTGGTCAAGATGGTCACTTTCAGGGTTGTGCTTATATTTCTTATCTTCCCCCAACCCCTTACTTTGATGATTCTTCTTTTTCCTTTGAAGTTAATAGAAATAAAGAACTCAGTGATGATGACTGGAAAAGGCTCGAGGATATGATGAAATGCATTCTGGAACAACTTGAGGAGTTACAACTGCGGATACAAAGGCAAGATGAAACTATTAGCAACTTGGAGGCTCAAACGAGTCAACTAGTTGAAGCTTTTAATGCTCAATATGCCAACAGTATGGATAGTTTCCAGAAGCAGTGTACATCAGAGATGAAAATTGAGGTGTCAATGGAGGTGGTCAAAGTAGAAACCCAGCACTCTAACCAACTAGGATTTGAGGATGTCGATCTTTAAGAAGTAGTACTAGAGTCAACCAGGGACGTTGAGGATACATCTTTAATCGACTCTAGTGTTA
>ML430368.1:269-29582 GCA_005239525.1 Nicotiana knightiana | reverse complement strand
TCCTTCAATGATCTTGTGCGTGTATTTGCTCTCCAAAATCGTCTCCCCCTCCAAGATGTGTCCATGGGTCTATTTATATGGTTGGGATAAACCCTAACCGTGTAAGAGGCTCCTATTCTCACTTAGAAACTCTTAAAAACCTTTAAAACTCGGACTTCACCGAAACAGATACCCTGGCGTTTGGGGGGTAACGCCTGGGTAACGCCAGGCACCCCCTGGCGTTTGGGGTGTAACGCCTGGGTAACGCCAGGCACCCCCTGGCCTTAAGAGCCAAACGCCTGGCTAACGCCAGGCTTGTCCCGGGTCGCTCCTTTTCGACTCTTGCGCGTATTTTCCGACGTTTATGCTCTCATTTAGCTCGGCTTCCATTTCCAACTCACCTACACATTAAATAAACTCCATTAGGCACATACGACGTGTATTTTTATCATTAAAGCACACAAAATGCAAGGTATATAATGCTTAAAATCATGAATTCTAGCCACGCATCACAAACCAAATGGCATCCTCTTGAAGGCGAAAGTACCATAGGGACATGTAAAGGTTGTTTTCTCTTGATCCTCCAAAGCAACAAGGATTTGTTTGTAGCCCGAATACCCATCAAGAAAGCAATAGAAAGCACAGCCGTGCAACCTATCAAGCATTTGTAATCAACTCATTCTTTTCGTTGGTGACCAGCGTCATGTACCCCTTCTTCGAGACACATTGAACCAGAGAAGCCCACGAACTATCTGGAATGGGGTAGATAACCTCGGCATCCAACCACTTGATTAACCTCCTTTTTGAAAACTTCTTACATAGCCTCATTGAGTCTCCTTTGATATATTCAATAGATGGTTTGGTGCCTTCCTCCAAATTGATCTTATGCATGCAAAATGCGGGGCTTATCCCCCGAATATCCGCCAATATCCACACAATAGCCTTCTTCCTCTTTTGTAGCACCGCCAAGGTAGAATGTACCTGCACGCTAGTCAAACAAGAGGAATGAACAACCGGTAAAGTAGAACAAGGGCCAAGAAATTCATACTGAAGATGTGGAGGCAATGACTTCAACTCCAAGGTAAGAGGATTTTCAATATAAGGTTTTGTAGTAGGAGTTGCCCTATTTTCAAGATCCAAAGATAGTTTTCGGGGTGCATAATTGTACGACCCCATTCCTTGCAAAGAAATCACACATTCCATGAATCCATCCATCTCTTCGTCATCAAAGTTGAGCAAGACGGCCTACAACATATCACTAACATTGATTGTGTCACTTTTATCATCAATAATAATATCGGTCACCAAGTCCACAAAAGATCACACCTCGTTGCTATTTGATTGTCGCATGGATTTACACACATGAAAAACCACTTTTTTATCACCCACCAGGAAGGTGATTTCTTCAGCTTCAACATCACAAAGAGCCTTCCCCGTAGCAAGGAAAGGTCTTCCATGAATAATCAGCACCATATAACCAACTTCACGATCTAGAATGACAGAATACGCCGGAAGAATGAACTTATCAACACGAACCAAGACATATTCAATCACTCCCAAAGGTCTCTTCATGGTCCGATCGACCATTTGCAATATCATAGAGGTGGGTCTTGGTTTTCCAATTCCCAAGGTCTTGAAAATTGAATAGGCATCAAATTGATACTTGCCCTAGGATCACAAAGAGATTTAGAAAACTAGGCACTTCCAATTGTACAAGGAATTGTGAAAGCACCGGGATCTTCCAACTTAGGAGCCATTGAATGCACAATTGCACTCACTTGATGACTGACTTTGATAGTTTCAAAATTCATTGGCCATTTCTTTGTCACAAGATCCATCATAAAATTTACATAACTGGGCATTTGTTCCAAAGCTTCAACTAATGACACATTTATTGAGCGACTCTTCATCATTTGAATGAAATTTTGAATTGATTCTCGCCATTTTGTTTGGAAAGCCTTTGAGGATATGGAGGTGAAGGCTTAGGCAATGGTGACTTAGCTTTTTGCACAACCAACTCAGGTATGTCAATGATGTGATCCCTAGACGGGTTCACCTCCTCTTGAGTCTCTTCCACACTATCATCAATATCAATATGTACTTCATCATTTGATTTCACTACATTGTTCGGGACCTCTTCTTCTTGTACCACTTGCTCATCATCCACAAATTGAGTTTGACTTCAGGTGGGTGCATTCCCACCTCTTCCACTTCTTGTAGTAACGGACATGTCATGCCCTGTGTTGTTTCCACCCTTTGAGTTTATCACCATTTCAATTGGTAGTGGCCCCTTAGGAAGGGAATTTAGAGCTTGAGAGATTTTACCCATTTGAACTTTTAAGTTGCGGATCGATGTGTTGTGTGAAGCAAGTCGGGCATCTGAATCTGCATTATTTTCCATCATTTACTTGAACATGTTCCCAATACGCCCCATCTCATTATTTGAAGAACTCGGGCCATAGGAAGGATAAGAAGGCGGGTTTCTCGTTTGTTAATACATTGGGAGCCTTTAAAAACCCGACCCCCGATTGCCTTGATTATGGTTCCATATGCCTTGATTGTTACCCCCCCCCCCCCCCAAAAAACAATTCCTTGATTATTGTTGTTATGCCAATTACCTTGATTGTTGCCACCACTCCAATTTCCTTGATTGTTGTTGTTATTCCAATTTCCTTGATTGTTTCCACCACTCCAATTTCCTTCGTTGTTCAAATTCGAATTTCCTTGATTGTTTTGAGGTCGCTATTGTTGTTGGCTTGGGCCTTGGAAGTTGTTTCGTGTCCCTTGAAAGTTGTTCACATATTGCACCTCCTATTCTTCGTCATTGTAATAATCATCTTGATCAAAACCACTATCCTCTTGCACAAAACCCTTGGTTCTCCTTTTGTTCACCATCATGTTCACTCCCTCCATGGAATTGACTTGCTTAGGATTTTGCCCTTGTTGAAGTTGAGCGTTTGCTAATTAATTCATGGTGGTAGTCAATTCGGCAATGGCTTGTCCATGCTCATGCAACTCTTTATGAAGGTGGTTTACGTTGGCATCACTTTGTGGAACATTAGCCCATGATTTCCATGCTGATGATGTTTCCACCATTTCATCTAAAATCTCACACGCCTCTGCATAAGGCGTAGTGATGAAGTTCCCACCGACAAGCTGATTCACTACACATTGGTTGGTTGTGTTGATACCACGATAGAAAGTTTGTTGAATCATATTCTCCGTCATATCGTTGTTGGGGCATTCCTTAACCATTGTTCTATAGCGTTCCTATATCTTGTGTAGTGGTTCATTTAGCTCTTGTTTGAACGCCAAAATTTCATCCCGAAGTGTAGCCATGTGCCTCGGAGAGAAGTACTTAGAAATAAACTCTTACGCCAACTCATCCCAAGTGTGAATGGAATGGTTCGGTAAACATTGCAACCAATCTAAAGCCTTACCCCGTAGAGAGAAAGGAAAAAACCTTAGCCTCAATGCATCATCGGAGACATTAGTTTGTTTGCTCCCCCAACAAGTGTCCACAAACCCCTTCAAATATTTGTATGCATTTTTATTTGGAGCACCGGTGAAGAAACCTTGTTGCTCTAGCAAAGTGAGAATCACATTGGTGATTAGAAAGTTGCCCGCCCTAATACAAGGAGGGATTATTGAACTTGCATATCCTTCATTGGGTAACACCCTGTGTGGAGCCGCTCTTGGTGGAGGTAGGGGTGGAACGAGCACATTGTCATGAGGCACTCAGCCTCTTCTATTGGGTTGAGGTTCAAGAGGAACCTCATCCACTTGGTCATCCTCGACGTCCACATCCCCCAAAGAAATATTTTCGAGCTTATTGTTTGCCATGGATGTACCTACGATTTCTCAAACAAGTTAGTAACACAGAAGGAAAAGAAGATATTCCAAAAACACACCCAAATATATAGCTAACACCGTTTTTAACTCCCCAACAATGACGCCAAAAAATGATCGAGTCCAAAATTACACCTCAAAATAGATATGAAACGTTCGTTTTCAATAATAGAAACCCAACTAAGAGTCGGGGTCGAATCCACAGGGAGCTAAGATGGGGGTTAGGGGTATTTATTTCTCTATGAATGATTGAATTATCTAGATTGCACTTCCACACAAAGGTTTATTTTCTACTTTTAAATCTACTCTAATGATTGCAAAATAAAGAAAGAAGACTAGAGATAATTGTTTTTGAGGTTTTCCCAAATGGATAAAAAGCCTACGGTTGTGACCATTGCCTAGGTGTTTGTCTAAAGGGATAAATACTTTAATGCTTGTTTTGTTGATTGAGTTGCATTATAGCTATTAACTCTATATTACCCTCTCAATACCTCTCGACCAGAGAGTGGTATTGCCCAATTTGTCTTTCTCAAGACCAAATGGGTATCACCCAAAATAGTTGATAAAAGCTTAAGTCGGGTTATTACTATCTCTAGGTTGAACCCTTTAATTGGGCTCATTAATCTCTCGATTGTCCCAATTCCTTTTTAGCTAAGTTATCCTAGACTAGGTCTCTCTTTCTCAAGTAGAGACTAAGTCAAATAGGCATGAACTAATGTATGCAACCATTAATTCCACAATTAAGGTATGAACTAAGCTAAATAATAAACACCCAATGATAAACAAGTACTAAATTAGATACCCATAAGGTTTACAAACTAGGGTTGGGTCACAACCCTAGTAAAAATCTAGCTACTCATACTTGGGTTTGAAGAAAATAGAGAAGAACAACTAATTAAACTCATAATAGAAGCTAAAAATGATTAAATCTATTATAAATACACCAAAGCAAAGTAAACTTCCTAAAATAGCAAAGAAAAACGGCTACAGCAACTTCAGAGGTTCAACTTGACCTAATTTTGTGAAACTCGTCTATTTATATAAGGATGAAAAATCTCGAACAAAAATAACCCTCGGGAAGTTCTGGGCCGCATAATTCCATTTGCGGTCCGCAGATTTCTTCATCTGGCAGGAGCTGGAGTTCTGCGGTCGCACAATTCTGAAATGCGGCCGCGAAACCTTCTACGGCTGCACATTTCTAGGTTGTAGCCCTAAGGCAACTCTTCTGCGGTCCACAGATTTAGGCTTGCAGCTGTAAGGCACTTTTCCGCGGTCGCACAATTCTTGTGCGATCTGCAATTCACTGAGGCACTGGACTTGGTCTTTTTGGCATACTCTCTGATCTTGACCCTTAGCCCAGCTTTTGCGGCCGCACAATTCATGTGTGGTCCACAATTTGCACAAATGTCTGCTAATTTTCCTTCTTTGTTTGTTGTCACAGATGGAATTCTGCGGCCCACAATATTTTCTACAACGGCAGAAATCCTTCTGTGGACCACACATTGTATGATTTTGTGCCCCTTTATTGCCTTGTGCTTAGACTACTCCTTTTTTAGTCAGATTTCATCTCAGGAGCCCATCTTCCGGCATTGCTGTAATTTTGCACAATTTTATTAGTTTCGGGAACACGATTCAATGCTTTTAGACTAAAACAAAAGGTAAAAGGCGCTAATAAGTAGTCAAAATGCTCACTTATCAAGCATGCACTTAGTATCATTTATATCTGCCATATCTTTGGTCATTATCAACATGTCATCAACATATAGACAAACAATGGCTTCATCACCTAGAGTGTTATTAATTTAAGAACATTTGTCTCACTCATCGATTTTAAAATCACATTCTAACATTGTTTGGTCAAATTTAGTATGCCATTGTTTGAGTGCTTTTTTAAGTCCATAGCGACTTAAAAAGTTTGCGCACTTTCTTTTCTTTACCAGGAACCACAAAACCCTCAGGTTGTTCCATATAAATTTCTTCCTCCAATTCTCCATTTAAGAAAGATGTTTTAACATCCATTTGATGGATTTCAAGACCATACACGGCCGCCAGTGCCATTAATAACCTAATAGATGTGAGTAAGTGGCAAAGTAATCAAGGCCTTCCTTTTGTCTATAACCTTTGACAACAAATCTTGCCATATATTTGACAACATTGCCATCAGCTTTCATTCTCTTCTTAAAGATCCATTTCGAACCTAAAGGCTTATTTCCTGGAGGAAGATCAACCAATTCTTATGTATGATTATCCAAAATTGATTGAATCTCACTATTGACGGCCTCTTTCCTAAATGTTGAGTCAAAAGATGACATAGCAGCTTTGAAAGTTTGAGGCTCATTTTCAAGAAAGAATGTCACGAGATATGGTACAAATAAAGTAGATGTTCTTTGACGTTTGCTAATCCTTTGATCCTCTACAATTGGAGTATTTTCCTTTGGTTCTTCCCGTGGTCGTTTAGGTCTTTCACTTGACGACTCGCATTCAATTTTATATGGATAGATGTTTTCAAAGAATTAGCAGTTCAGATTCAATTACCGTATTAACATGATTTTGGGATTATCAGAGTTATGAACCAAAACCCGACATGCTTTAGTGTTTGTAGCATATCCAATAAAACTACAATCCATAATTGTTGGTCTGATTTTTACCTTTTTCGGTATATATGCTTGTACCTTTGCTAAACACTCCCACACTTTGAAATATTTCAAGTTGGATTTTCTTCCCTTCCACTTTTCATATGGAATAGATTGCATTTTGATGTGGGGTAATGTGTTGAGTATTCGTTTAGATCTAAGGATATCTTCCCACCACAAGCTCTACGGTATGACGGAACTTATTAACAAAGTATTCATCATTTCCTTTAATGTCTGGTTTTTGCTTTCCGCAATTCTATTGGATAGAGGTGTATAGGGGGTAGTAGTTTGATGGATAATTCCATATTTTGAACATATTTCTGCAAAAGGAGATTCATATTCTCCACTCCTATCACTTCTAATCATTTTAATCTTTTATTAAATTGATTCTCTACTTCATTCTTGTATTGCTTAAATGATTCAATTGCTACATCCTTACTATTAAGCAAATAAACATAATAATATCGAGTACAATCGTCAATTGAAGTTATGAAATACTTTTTCCACCACGAGATGGTGTTGACTTCATATCACAAATCTCAATATGAATAAAGGATTTGAATTCCTTTCAATATACTTATAAGGATGTTTGACAAACTTAGATTCAACACATATTTGACATTTAGATTTATTACACTCGAATTTAGGCAATTCTTTTAAATTTAATTAACTTTCGCAAGATTTTGTAATTGAAATGTCCTAAACAAATAAGCCATAAATCATTTGAATCCAATAAATAAGAAGAAGTTGAGATTTTATTAATATTGTCAACAACCATTACATTGAGTTTGAAAAGGCCCTATGTGAGGTAGCCCTTTCCAACATACATGACATTCTTGCTTAAAACAGCTTTGTCAGATACAAATACACATTTGAATCCATTCTTAATAAGTAAAGAAGTCGAAACTAAATTTTTCCTAATAATAGGAACATGAAGAACGTTGTTGAGCGTTAACACATTGACGGAAGTCATCTTCAGGAATATCTTCCCATAACCCTCAATCTTGGCTGTTGTAGTATTTTCCATGGAAAGCTCTTCTTCGGGCCAGCAGTAGAGCAAGTTGCAAATGCTTCTTTGACAGCACAAACATGTCGAGTGGATCTAGAGTCAATTCACCACTCCTTCAAATTTCCAACTAAGTTACATTCTGAAAGCATTGCACACAGATCATAAAAGTAATTATTCTTCTCCACTATGTTGGCCTATCTCTTTTTCTTGTCCTTTTTCGGGAGACGATAATCAGGGGCTTTGTGACCGGCTTTTCCACAATTGTAGCAGTTGCCTTTGAATTTTTTTTGTTCTGCTCCTTAGTCTGTCCAGAAGAACTCTTCCGCTTCTTACTTTTTGGAGCAGTCTCCTTAACGATATTACCTCCCATAATCGTTGAATTTCCACGAGAGTTCTTCTAGGCTGTTTTGTTTTCTTCCTCAATTTTGAGATGTATCACAAGATCTTCCAACTTCATTTTTTTAGGCTTGTGCTTTCAATAATTTTAGAAATCTCTCCATGAAGGAGGAAACTTTTCAATCATTGCAGCCACTTGAAATGCTTCATTCACTACCATACCTTCAGTAATAAGATTGTGAAAAATTAGTTGAAGCTCTTGTACTTGGGTTCCAATAGTTTTGTTGTCTATCATTTTATAGTCTAGAAACTTGGCAACCACAACCTTTTTCAAGCACGCATCTTCAGTATTGTACTTCTTCTCAAGCATCCCATAATTCTTTTGAAGTATTCATAGCACTGTAGGCATTGTACAAGTCATCCTATAGAGCACTTAGGATGTAGCTTTTGCAAAGAAAATCTGTTTGTTTCCATGCCTCAACAATCATAAACTTCTCGTTGTCTGGCATCCCGACGGCAGGCACTAGAGGGTTTTCACTGGTGAATTTCTACGTACCAAGCATGGTAAGCAAGAAAGAACACCCTTTGCTGCCATCCTTTGAAGTTGGCTCCAGAATATTTCCCCACTTTTTCAGCCGGTGGCACAGTAGTTCATCTTGACGAGGCTATCGTCGTTGCCGTGACAGTCGCTGATGGATTTTCATTTTCAATTATCATTTCTCACTGTCAACAACAAAGGATTTCAATTAATGGCAGAAAATACAACAGTAAATAGTATTGTAATTAATAATAAACAGTACATTTAATTAAACAAAAGCCGAAGTTTTTATATATTGTTTCACAAGAAAATGATAAAGTTTTTATATTCTTCAAATCGTTTCTGAATTTTAATACTGAGATGAAGATTTTATATCTTCAAATCAGAATTAGAAAAATTTAGAAGGAGTAGAAAACCATAAAGGTTCTAATCTCCAAGACAGAATAATGATTACAGCGTGAAATAATTTTCTTAAGATTGTTAGTCAAAATTGTATTACTATAATATAATATTATGAAAAGTAAATTTCTGTAACATAAAACAGAAATAAGAAAAATAAAAATAAGTCAGAAACTGGAGATTGTCATAAACCAGGATCAGAAAATAATTTTCGAAATGAAATCGAGCCCACTAAATGCACAGTGTGTCCTTAAGGAAATTATTCCCCTCAAGTACCCCATGTTTTGGAATATTATCCTCCCATGATAGAACGATTTAACTTACAAGAGTATCGGTACCAAAAATACTGGTGAACAGAGAACCACTTAATGGTTGTAAATCACAATGGAATTTTAATAGTGCGGAAGAAGGAGAAAAATTTCAGAAAATTTCGTAAGGAAAGATTCTGGGACCAAGGCATATTTATAGCTATTTTCTGACATTGTTTTAAAAAAGTTTGCAACCTTTCAGAATCAGTCATGGCTGTTAGAACGGGTGGGAACATCGAAAACAGGTGGGAACATTCAAAATATTCCGGGAAAAGAATTTAAAAAAATATTCCGGGAAAGAAACAGACGGGGTCTCGAGCCGAGTGAGCGACAATGATGACGGCGCGAAGCTTACCTTCTTTCCAACCATTTTAATATCAAGGGAAGTGCTTTCTCAATATAAGCACATTTCCTTTTTTTGCACCACCAACAAGGGACAATTGCTCTTTTCAAAGCATAAGGGAGCTCACTTTCCCTTCACATTTCTTCCCTCCATTTTCCATTCACCGACCTTCAATCCTGACAACAAGAAGGTTACTTTTTTGTGATAAGAAATTGACTAATTTATTTAATATTATAATCTTAAAATAATTATGAGTTCAATCTTATAATTGTTGAAGTTTTAGTGATTTTACCGGATGCATGTCTATTTTATATGCTCCACATTGAAACTCCTGAGTTTGAATAAACCCGTTGCCTAAGAGCTGCTTTCTCCACCGGCTATATGCATTTAAGAGTTACACACTTACTAAAGAATTATTAAGAAACAGCGATAGTGAACCCCTCACTGTAAAGAAAACTCAAGATTCAAACACATATAATATATTAGAGCATTTTATATGGTTTTCAGGAACTCTGTAACTTTTGCGTAGATTCTATAAACTATTAAAATATCCACTAAATATATATAAATATCTGATTGTGAACTCAGTTATTATTATATGTTAATTTGAGATTACGGTAAGAATTCATAAACTTCAAATCCGAAAATTGTCTTTGTCGAGCACCATTTTACCTAAAGGAGAAAAAGTAGAAAAAAAAGGAGAAGAAGAAGAAGAAAAAGAAAAATAAACATTTTTCAATCAGTATTGTACTCTCATTGAACGTTGAATAAAATGAAAAGTGCCTTTTAGTGATATTTCACACGTGCACTTATTGATTTTACTAGAAAACTAAGAAATTTACAAGATTACAAGATTCCCTTAAACAAAACGGATGAACCAATAAATTAGTCTCGATACACCAATATGCACTAATTATTAATCTTCACAATAAAAATATGAAGATTTTTTTACCTCGAAATAAAGTTTTTTCAATCTTTAATGATTGAAAACTTGATTAGTGTCCCCTTACGTGGCTATTTTTGGATATTTTTAATAATCCGTTCAAAGGAAAAAATAAAGGCTTGTAATTGAATTCACTTAAACTTTTTTTTCTAATAAGAAGCCTCTCACTAGAACTTAAGTAGAAGAGTACATGGGGGGACTGAACGCATGGTTACAGTTCCTGTTACATCAAAATTGAACGACGAGAAAATAAAGTGGGGGGGGGAGGGGCAGGGGGAGGGGATTTTCAAAAAGTAAAGCATCTGGATAGTGGTGAAGGTGTAGTAGTTTGCCTTATTTTGCTAGAGCATCTGCCACACTTTACCCTCCCTGAAGGTGTGGTGGAGCTTGGTCACTTATAGTTCAAGTAGCGTCGACCTGCAAACATGTAAAATAGTTGAGTATTTTCTGTTCCCCAGTGGTAGAAGTTAAATTAATACATGTGAGTTGGTGTTCACTATCAAAGGTTGATAATTATGAGTAATATCAATGCGTAGACCATAGAAGAGAGCGAGTATTTCTGCATGTAAGGCGTCCATGTGATGCTAGTATTTTGTATAGCCATGAAGCCACGCACCAGTGAAGTCTCGAAATACTCACCTAATCCTCCTGTCGAACTGATATGGTCGAAGGTGCCATCTATATTTAATTTAACATGTGATGGGGGTGGAGCTTTCCGCTTGATATGAATAAGTGTACGAGGTGATTTAGTGGGGGTGGAAGTGAGAAAATATTGTTCTACGGCAAGGTTTATAATGATACACGGGTTTAAGGGCTTGAAGGAGCAGTGAAAATAGTTGTGATTTCGAGTAAGCCATGATTGCCAAAGTATTGGCATATAGAATAGCTACACATAAACTAACTTGAGGGACCTATGTGTAAAAGTTAGAATAAGTTTGTCCTTAAAAGAAAATAGTTAGAGGCAGTTAGAGGTGGGCTGTTATAAATGCCCAGACTCACGTGTATTTGGTCACTCTTGATGTAATAACAAAGATTCACCTTTTACCTCATTTCTTTTCTATCTCTACTTTAAATTCCTCACTCTGATTCATTTGTATGTTGCATCATCGAATGGATTCAATTGGTTTCATCATGGTATCAGAGTAGCGATCGTGAAATCATCGAGATTCAGGCAAAATTCAGAAGATCGGAACTTCGACGAAGCTGAATTTCAGTCAGCCATGACAGGAAACTAAGTTGCTTCTCTAGATCACAATCATCCGTCATTTCTACAACCCTCAGATGCTCCAGGACTCGTCCTAATACCGCTCAAACTCACAAGGCCAGAAAACTATGCTCTATGGAGTAGAGCGATGACATTGGCGCTCTGGGGAAAAAGTAAGCTAGGGTTTATGGACGGAACTTGTGTAAAAAGTATGTACAGATGAGAATTAGCAGAACAATGGGAAAAATATAATGTGATCATGCTGTCATGGATTGGGAGCACTGTATCGAGTAAATTGATATCGAGTATCGGCTATGCCTCTAATGCAAGTAAAGTGTGGAATGATTTTCAGGAAAGATTTGATCGATTAGATTTGACAAGGATTTATCACCTTTGGACAGCCATTGCAACCCTAAGGCAAGGTACTGACTCTGTCACTAGCAATTTTTCTAAAATGAAGGACTTATGGGATGAATTAGATGTGTTAGTACTAGTGTCTTCGTGTGATTGTGAAGAATCTTGACCCTCAGTAGAACATCTGAGATCTCAACGTTTGTTGTAATTTCTTATGGGGATAAATGAAAGCTATAGCAACATAAGGAGCAATGTGTTAGCTAAAAGGCATGTTGTGACTGTTAATGAAGCCTACGCTATAACCACTCAGGAAGAAAGTCAAAGGTCTTTAGGTGTTTTTGATACACATAGGGAACCACTCACCATATTAGCAGGGAGAAGCCAGGACTTTAGAGAAAAAAGGCCTGGAGTCATTTGTGAACATTGTGGGTATAAAGGGCATCTTAAGGAGAATTGCTTCAAAAGAATTGGATATCCAGCTCACTTAAGAGCAAATAGAAGAATAAGCCTGCAGGAGGAAAGGTCTATGCTAACAATGTGAATGTGAATGCAAATAGTGAGTAAGGAAAACTGATGAATGTACAAATACAAGGAGCAGGGCAGTTCTTCACAGAAGAACAATATCAAGAGCTGGTCAAGTTGCTGTCAAAAACAACAACTCCAGAAAGTTCTAATAATTTTGCAGGTATAATCTCTCTATTATCCTATGCAGGTATGTGTGATTGGGTAATAGATACAGGAGCAATACATCATATTACACACGGTAATAATATTCTAAACAATATTAAAAGGGAAGATGATCAAGGGAGACATGAAGTACAACTTCCTACTAGAAGTAAATCTCAAATAACTCACACAGAAGAGGCCTCCATATTAGGAAATAAGACAGTAACAAATTTCTTATATGTGCTAAATTTTAAATTTAACTTGTTGTCAGTATCTAAGCTCACAAAGGATCTCTATTTCTCAGCCACATTCTTTCCTAAGTTATGTATATTTCAGGATCTTTACAGCGGCAGGGTGATGGGGATTGATAGAGAGAACAATGGTTTGTACTTGCTTAAGGAGAATATAACAGTAGTAGGCGCAAGAGTTTTCCTGAGAAAAGGAGAAGAAACTGAACTTTGGCATTTAAGGTTAGGACATGCTTCAATGAAGGCAATGCAACATATTCCAAGGTTGTAGAATAAAGTTGATGTGCATGTACAAAGGAATTGTCAAGTATGTACATTAGCTAAAAAATGTAGGCTAAAGTTTCCTATTAGGAGTACTAGTTCTGCTGGAATTTTTTAACTCATTCACTTAGATATTTGGGGACCTCATAGAGTACCTACATATGATACGAAGAACTACTTTGTTACTATTGTTGATGATTATAGTAGGTACACTTGGGTGTTTTTGATCCACTCAAAAATTGAAGTAATAGTTGTAATAAAGAACTTTGTTGCAATGATTCAAAATCAGTTTGGTATAACTATCAAGGTGTTAAGATCAGATAATGGTACTGAGTTTTTTTAATTTTAAATGTATTGAATTGTTGACTTCTTTGGGAATAATCCATCAGAGTAGTTGCCCATATACCTCTTATCAGAATTCTACAATTGAAAGAAAGCATAGTCATATATTGGAAGTGGCAAGAGCACTGAAATTCCAAAGCTCATTGCCAATAAGGTTTTAGGGGTGACTGTGTAAGAACAACTGCCTATTTGATAAACAAATCGCCCACATGAGTATTACAAGGGAAGTGTCCATATGATATGTTACATGGAAAATCAACAAGAATAGATCACCTAAGAGTATTGGGATGTCTTTGTTTTGCAAGCAATTTACCTAGAGGAGATAAGTTTGCACCAAGTGCAAGGAGATCCATTCTCATTGGCTATTCAGAAACACAAAATGGTTATAGGTTGTATGATCTAGAAAGCAGAAGAGTATTTGTCAGCAGGGATGTAACATTCAGAGAGCATATCTTCCCTTTCAAGGAAGGGATGCAAATTAAAGAAAATCTCGTCCCAAGTGTTACACCATCAGTTGTTCCAACTGAACTCATGCTTGAACAACCAGTTCATCATCCAAACTCTAAAGAGCAGATTCCAAATGAAGGATGGAAACAGCAGATTCAGATTGCATTCCAACAGTAGCTGATTTTGAACAAACTGTGAGTCCGATAGTTGAGACTGATGATGCAGACACAATTCAACAGAATGCACCATTAGTTGAGGTAAAAGCAGACACAAGCCAACCACCTGTAGAAGAAATACCTGTAGATGACTTGCATACCAGAAAATCCAACAGAGTTTCAAGACCCTCTATTTGGTTGAAAGATTACATTACCACATGCAACTCACAGAACAAGCCACACTGTATCTCAAACTTTATATCCTATAATCATTTATCCAACAACTACCAGGCTTATTTGGGAGTGTTTGCAGTAGAAATCGAACCTAAATTCTTCAAGGAAGCATGCAAGGACAAGAACTGGATAGAAGCAATGTCACAAGAAATTAAGGCTCTTGAGAGCAATGCTACTTGGGAGATAGTTGACTTTCCTGTTGGTAAGAGAGAAATAGGAACTAAATGCGTGTTCAAGATAAAATACAAACCAAATGGGGAAATAGAGATATAAAAAGCTAGATTAGTGGCTAAGGGTTGTACTCAACAAGAAGGTTTGGATTATCATGAAACCTTCTCTCCGGTGGAAAAATGGTCACTGTGTGGAGAATGATCAACATTGCAGTATCAAGAGGTTGGACTGTATTTCAAATGGATGTGAACAATGTATTCTTGCAAGGAGACCTCTATGAAGAAGTTTACATGGACTTACCTTAGGGCTTCTAGAAATAAGGGGAGCACAAAGTGTGCAAACTACTCAAATCTCTATATGGCATTAAACAAGCCTCAAGGCAATGGAAAATTAAACTGACTGAAGCTTTACTGGAAGGAGGATACTCTCAAAGTGATCATGATCACTCTCTATTCGCTAAGAAGACAGGACCTCACATTTTTATAATCCCGGTGTATGTGGATGATTTGCTTATAACTGGAAGCAATGTAGAATTGATAGAAGGGACTAAACAATGACACTTACACAACTCTTTTAAAGTAAAGGACCTAGGAGAACTTCGATATTTCCTTGGCATAGAAGTTATGAGATCAAAGGAAGGGATACTGCTCACTCAAAGAAAGTATGCTCTGCAATTGGTTTCAGAAGTTGGACTTGCAGCAACCAAGCCAATCTCCACTCCTATTGAATTGAATCAGAAATTGACTACCATCGACTATGACAAACATGTAGGAGTCAAGGGAGATGAAGAACTGGAAGATATTGGAAGCTACCAAAGACTCATTGGGAAGTTACTCTACCTAACCATTACTAGACCAGATCTTAGCTTTGCAGTTCAAGTACTCAGCCAGTTCATGCAACATCCTAAACAATATCATTGGGATGCATCATTACGTGTGGTCAGATATGTGAAATCAGCCCCAGGCCTTTGAATTTTGCGAACCACTGGTCCTATCAACAGTATATCTGCTTATTATGATTCTGACTGAGCCTCATGTCCAAACACTAAGGGATCAGTCACACGGTACATCATTAAATTGGGTGATACTTTGCTTTCCTGGAAGTCCAAGAAGCAGCAAATTGTGAGTCGAATTTCAGCAGAAGCTGAATACAGGAGTCTAGCAGCACCAGCAGCAGAAATTACGTGATTTTTTGGACTATTGAAATAGCTTCAAGTCCATGTCCATCAACCAGTTTCTCTGCATTGCGACAGTAAGGGTGCTTTATAAATAGCAGCCAATCCCATCTTTCATGAAATAACTAAACATATTAAGATAGATTTCCACGTTTTTCGAGAGAAGAACAAGACTGGACAATTGGCACCATAATACATTTCTACCAATTTACAATTGGCTGACCTTATGACCAACGGTCTATGGTTAGCACATCATCATTTCCTCTTGTCCAAGCTTGGTGTGCTTGATGTAGTTCACCCACCAGCTTGAAGGAGAGTATTGGCATATAAACTAGCTACACATAAACTAAGTTGAGGGACTTATGTGTATAAGTTAGAATAGTTTTGTCCTTAAAAGAAAATAGTTAGATGCGGTTAGAGATGGACTGTTATAAATGCCCACACTCACGTGTATTTGGTCACTCTTGATGTAATGATGGTACATTTAGTGCGTATCCATGTGGAAAAATCCACTTTTGGTGGAGAGATGTGGAAGTATTTCCAAATTTGTATAGCAGGTTTGCAGAAAAAAAAGAAGATGTGAGAGATGTTTTCAGTGTGGTAATTGCATAGTGAGCAGATCATGGACTGGGTGATTCGCTGTTTGTAGAGGGTGTAGGAGGTGGGTAGTGAGTTGTGCATAACAAGCGAGAGAAAATGTTTGATTTTAGCTAAAGTCGGTAATTTCCATATCCAGGCGTGGGAGAATGTTGGTGGTGTGGATGTGTTAGGTGATATAATTGAATAAGCGAAGGCAGGACAAACTCACCATGTGGTGTGACATTCCAGTAAGGGGTGTCGTGTGTAGCTGGAGGAGGGAAAATGAATGTATGGTTGATTAAGTAGACGATATCGGGCGGCAGTTCAATGGCAAGATTTTTAAGAAGCCAAGAGTGGCTCCTAATAATATGATTTAAGGAAAGAGATGTCTGTGGGTATGAGTGGACCATGGATGAGTTGAGGCAGAGATAAGTTGGGTGTGATCCAGTGATCATGCCATAGATTGATACTTTGGCCATTAACAATGTTCCAACTAATTCCTTTGCGACATAAGTTTGCTACTTTCATTAGGTTTTTCCAAATATAGTATCCTTGGTACTACCCATGGTAGAGTAGGTATTTTGATATTTATTAATAAGGATAGAAGCCCAGGGTGAAGATGGTGATTTAAGGAAACGCCAGTAGAGGTTAGTGAGAAGAGATTTATTTTTGTTAAGAAGTTTTTGGATGCCTAGTCCACCATTTTTTTTAGGAGAACTGGTGGTGTTCCAATTTATAAGGTGAATTTTTTCGTGGTTATTTGTGGATCCCCATAGGAAATTTCGTTGTAAGCGATCAACTAACTTTAATGTTTTTGAGGGAAGAAGTTTTTATTTGCATAGAATATGTGGGAATAGTGCTCATGACTGATCATATTAGCGTGGTACGTCCTGCTAATGAAAGGAACTTTGTTTTCCACCCGGCTTTTGATGCATTTTATCTAAAGTATATTGATAGTCAGAAGCCTTTGGGGTGGTGGTGGCTAAAGGTATACCTAGGTATTTGCCAAAGGAAGTTGCTATAAGGATATTTAGTATGTAAGAGAGGATTTGTTGAGTTGTAGGAGGTACAGTTGCTGAGAAGAATAATTTAGACTTGTTAAAATTGATTCAGAGCCCGGATTTGATACTCGGCTGGTGGAAGATGTTATTGATGGTGTGTGCATTGTGAGTATCTGCTTTAGCCAATAATACTAGATCATCTGCAAATAATAGATGAGAGAGGGGTGTAGCAGTGCGGAAGAGTAAACAAACTTGATATACAGGTATAATAAACAAATACCTGTAGGAGCAATATTGACCTAAGAAAACAAAGGATGCTACGCTATTACTAAAAAAAAAAGGCTACATGGTTTTAATCAATCATTTCATAAATTAAACTTCACGCTAATAAGTAACTAGCGATACAAATCTTGAATATAAATACATATCTAAAGTGTTATCATAATAATCACTAAAGAAAACTCAGCTAAACTTAAAGCAATAGAAAATTATCAGCCGACAATCTTTCTTCGGAATTATCTGAACAGGTCGATCCTCCTATCCCGTTTATTTTAGCAACTGAGACCCTAATATCTTCTTAGTAGAACGTAACAACATATGAACTCTTCAGAATACTGGAGAACCAATTGGTGAACTGGCTAAATAAGGAAAGTTGTTCCAATTAAACTTGTTATCTTCAAAATCCCCAGAGCAGCTTCCCATAAAATTATCCACTTGTATTCCACTAAAATTATTTGCTGAATTTTGTGTATATTCAGGATCAAATAGCTCTGAGAACTCTTGCATAAAACTTGGAAGGTCTGTTTGGACATCTTTTGTCGGGCAAGGATTTTCCAAACAAGTGAATATTGTAGACAAAGGAAGAATTTGGTCACCAACTTCTGTAATACTTGGTACATTGTTCAGGAACAAATTCCCCGAGGAATTTAACGTTGATGGTATCGATGACTCGAGGTTTTTGTTAGCAAAACCATCAAGAAGAATAGAACTAATGTCATTTGTTGTTGGTAATTTTGTGCTTGCTCTTTGCCATGCTTTTAATATGTCAAGACAAGGAAGTTGATAATAAGGTTGCGAAACGACGTAATTGTTGTTTTTGTTGCGAGTATTATTGAAGAGGTATTTAGAGTGATCTTTTGATCTACGAACAAGTCTTGCTTCTGCTTCAAGTCTTGCACTTTCCCATTCAGCCATATGACTAAGGTTTGCAACATACTTAGATTGATCATTTGAGCTACCATTAATGTTGTTTGTGATTTTTGGCTTGTGAGTCATTGGATCAATGCCCATTTTTGTTAATCTCTTCTTCAAGCGTGAGTTCCAATAGTTTTTTATCTCGTTGTCTGTTCTGCTAGGCAAATAAGCTGCTATTGCTGACCATCTGAATAACAATTAACCATGTTAATGTTGCAAAAATTAATCACACATGAAAAATGTTACACGAAAATGGAAGTATATATTATGTAAACGTGGGACAGAGAGAGTATCTAATAAGGCAATCTAACATTTGGATAGTCTAGGCTGGATTCTATGTACATTTATGACTTTGTACATGTGCGTAGTAAATAGATAGTACTAATATCTGACTCTGGCAGTTTTTTCTGTGGTAGAGACAAAGATATATAGCTTCTATTGTTGAGTAATCTACTCCAACAAAAACTAAATAATGAGATAATAATGGATGTTAATTATGATTATTATAACGAAGTTGTTGAAGATATATATTATATATAGTTAAGTAATAATAATGTGTTCTCTTTTACTCCCTCGGGTCCATAACAAGTGACTTTTTGGACTTTGACAAACCCCTTAAGAAAATACTAATTCCTAAAAGAAAATTACTTTGATTAAATTACCCTTAATTAAAATTTGTATATTGTTAACTTAACACATGATGATATAAAAATAAAGACAAATTTAAAAATTAAAGTTCGTTCATTCTTAATTATGTAAAAAAGATATTTATTTTGAATCAAAATAAAAATATCAAAAAATTACTTATTATGGACCCGAGATTATCGTTTAAGTTTTTTCAGTTCTTTGGTCCATGAAAAAAGGAGCATTAACCCTATTAGTTGCATCATGCCTATTGGTTGCATAGAAAAAGAAAAGAAAACAGTGACTATGGGAAAGAATGTGACAGAGACAAAGGTAACTAACAATTTATGACCCCAACCTAATGGCAGAAAATACTGAGTTCTGTCATTGGCTGTCATTTTTTTTTTAAATTTACTGTCCTTCATTAAATTATTACCTGTTTCCAAGAAGAGCATGAAGCTGAATGATAGTTCTTTCTTCTTGTAAACTGAACTTTCCTCTCTTGATATCTGGCCTTAGATAATTGATCCATCTAAGCCTACAACTCTTCCCACACCTCTGCAGACCTAAAAAGAGAAAAAAGTCAATTATACTATGCTATCAGTCGAAAAGATAATTAAGTAAATAAAGTGTATTCTTTGACAATTTAAACACTTAGATGAAATGATTATACAACTCAACTTAATAATCACACATTATAAAATAATATAAATTCTTTTACATGTTTGTCCATAAAAAAAGAATCAGATTCACACTTACAATAAAAATATACAATATAATCTCTGATCACATAATTTAAAATATTAGGAGAATTAACATAATAGTCGCACCCAACCAACGGTGGAACTAGGAATTTCATCAAGAGGTGTCAAATTATACAAATGCAAATATATAAAAAAATTAAGGGGAGTCAACATATAGTACATATGTATATATATAATATTTTTTAAACCTATCTACACATAATATATATTTTGTCCACGTAACATGACTCTGCCACTGCACCAATCGCTGAAACTAAAAATAGCGGAAGATATATAATCTATGTATAATCTATGTATGATATATGCATGTATAACCATGTATAATCTGTGTATAATCTATGTATGTTAGCTAGAAAAAATAAATAATATATCTAACCGGCTATTTATATTAATAATAGTAACTAATATTATTACCAGCTTTAGCAGGCAAAGCACGCCAGCTACCACAACCATGTTCCTCAATGCAAGACAAGAGTTTTCGGTCTTCTTCTGGTGTCCATGGCCCTTTCTTCAAACCTTGTTTATCACAGCACTTGGACCTTCCCATTTTAACACTAAGTTAACACAGAGAAAATCAAGAAAGTCTATTATTCTGTCTTTTATTTATGTGGAAATGAGAGAATATGGTAAATGGAAAAAGGCAGTTGAGAGTATATATAGGCAAATGATATATGCAAATGAAAGAAATAATAAGTTGTGTGATCAGAGAGTTAGCTGCAACGTAAAATAAATGTTAAAAGAGGGTACAAATTCCTAACATGTGGTAATGATCACAGCAGCACACTACGTGAAGCTTTAATTACAATATTGGATTTTTTCAGGAGTTATTTTGAGAAAATGAGATTGAACTGCCTGATTCTCTAGTTGGCGGTCCACCAATGAAAATCATCTCAACCGTTCAACAAAATTGCTATCTATAGCTTCTTTTTTTTGTGAAAATAGTACGGGCTAGCGAGTTTTCAAACTGGCAATCGAAAAATAATCAGCGTTTGCAAAGTTATTGAAAATAGACATTGTTTTGTTGAAACACGGAAAATTCCAGTATAATATGTGGATTATGAAGCTCATGCGTATAACTTCCAGCATATTATGTTGGAACTCCAGCACACAGAAAGTTCTAGCATAATATGCGGGATTATGGAGCTCCTGCATATAAACTTCTCGCATATTATATTGGAACTCCAACACTCCATCACATTATGCTGGAAGCTGATACTTAAAAAAAATGGAACTCCAACATATTATGCTCGAAGCTCATGTTTGGTTAGTTAGAAATGATAATTGACGTATTATTATGTGTTAAAACTATACTAATAGTGTAAAATTTTTATATACTAATAGTGTTTATAAGTAATTACGCAGTAACAATCCAGATTAATAGGATCAATTGGTCACAAATACTATTGATAATTAAAAAGGGTCAACTGCGGTATACAAGGGCAGAGCTAGTGTGTATGTTACAAGTCCAGCCGATCTCAGTAATTTTGATTCAAATTTTATATTTAAATTTAAAAATTCATTAAATATTTATAAATTTTTAATATTTTTTTTTTCGAACGACCCGGGCTTTCACCTCCCGCGGTGACGGGGGTTTGGCTTTAGCCCCTACCTTGTATATTATAAAACCAAGAAAAGATACAATAGGAGGGGGACATAAAACCAAAACCTTTCGACAAATTACATAATTGAAAATCTACAATTAAGACATATCTAATACATATAGCAGATCCAACAATGTAGCCATATGATCATAGATCTGATATATGTGTTTATATGTCTAAAAGGAAAATAAAATGCTTAACGCTGCATTGTGGACATAAAAGTACTTTAAAGGCATACAAATAAAGTAGCTACCTTACATCAAAAAGTAGACTATCACCTATGTAACGACCCGGCCAGTCATTCCGAGATTTTAGCCCGTTTCCCCCATTTCTACTTCATTTCTTGTGTGGTTCATCTCTTTTGTGTGGCGTTGGGTTGGTTGACTCGGGCTCAGAGTGGTCATGGTGAGAAATGATACACTTAGTCTCTTAAGTTGGCCTTACAATTAGTAAAGTCAATCGGAAGTTGACTATTGGGTAAACGACCTCGGAATGTGGATTTTATAGCTCGGATAGCTTCGTAAGGTGATTTGGGACTTAAGAGTGTGTTCGAAATGAAGTTTTGATGTCCGGTGTAGAATTAGGCTTGAATTGGCAAAAGTTAGTTTTTGGCGATTTCCAGTCGGCAGTGAAAAATAGGCTATCGGGTCGGAATGGAATTTCGGAAATTTGAGCAGGTTCATAGAGTCATCATGGATGTGTGTATACATTTTCATATCATTCGGACGAGGTTTGGGTAGTTTCGGCATCGTTGGTGAATTTCGGAAGTTTGAATATCTTTAGGCTTGAATTTGAGGTGATTTTAGTGTTTTTGCGTTGTTTTTGGTATTTCGAGGGCTCGACTAAGTTTGAATAATGTTATGAGGTGTGTTGGTATGTTTGGTTGAGGTCCCGAGGGCCTCGGGTGTGTTTCGGATGCTCAAACGGGCATTTTTGGGCCTTAGGAGTTGCTGGTTTTCTGGTTTTTATGCAGCAGATGTTTCTTCTCTGCGATCGCGTGAGAGCAATCGCGATTGCGTAACACAAGTTGAGGCAGGAAGGATTTTATTCTCTGTGATCTCATAAGGGTATTCACGATCGCAGAGTTTGGGCAGCTTAGTCACTGCGATCTCATGGGCGACTTCGCGTTCGCGTAGAAGGAGCTAGGCATCAGGTGTTGAGCGTATCTCTACGTGGTCGCGTGAAGCCAACTGCGATCGCGTAGGTCGAGTTGGTTGAGGTCCGCGATCGCGAGCAGGATCCTGCGTTCGCGTAGAAGGAATTTTGGGGGCATGTTAGTTACTCTCTGCGAACGCGACTGGAAGTCCGCGATCGCGATGAAGGAAATTGGCCTGGGTAAATTCTTTTAAGTTCAAAAACGAGGGTTTAGTCCATATTTTTAAAAATCCATTAGAGAGCTCGGGAGAAGGAGGATTTTGAAGAGACTTTCAGTGGGATTCTTGTGGTAAGTGTTCTTCAATCACTTTTGGCCTAATTTCATGAATTAGTCTTGATTCTTACCATGTAACTTGAGTAATCAAAGTGGAAATTTGGGAAAGATGGGAGGAAAATTTGGGAAATTCTTTTGATGATTTGAATAGGTATTTGAGGTCGGATTTTGGTAAAATTGATATGGGTAGACTCGTGGGAGGATAAGGATTTCAGTTTTGTAAATTTTATCGAATTTCGAGACGTGGGCCCGGGGGTCGGGTTTGACCAATTTCGGGATTTTTGAGTATTTTTGATAAATTCGATTAGGATTCGTTCCTTGGGGTATTATAGTGATATACATCTGATTTTTTGGTAGTTTGGAGCACTCGGAGGCCGAATTTAGAAGCAAAGGCACTGCAGAATAGTATTTTAGCCGATTTTGAGGTAAGTAACATTTCCAAACTTGGTTTTGAGGGTTCGAAACCCCGAGCTAAATGATTTATGACTATAATCAAGGTGACACACATGCCAAGGGACGGGCGTGCGGGTGTGCACCGAGTATTCTGTGGCCTGGCTTATCCCATGGCACCGCTTAGTGATTATTCCTTGATGATATATGTGCTTCTGTTAATGTGGTAATTGTGAACCTTTTAGAAATCATGTTAAGTATAAATGCTAGGCTTCACGCCGAAAATGCTGAGACCCGAGTGGTCGTATATTACTGTCTCATTTTGTGATTTTTTTATTTCATATACTCAGTCATGTTATAGCATATCACTTCATATCTCAGTCTCAGTATTGTTAATTATATGCATACTTATCATTGTTCGGCTGACAGATGCATCTGTGATCTATGTGAATGAGACTGAAGAGTAATGACTGAGTGAGGCTGAGAGCCTATATTGAGACAGTTATGAGATCGGACTGCGTACCGCAGCGATACTTGAATCATGCCTTCGTTGGCTTGATACAGCGCTTGGGCCACTAGGGCCCCTCCGGAGTCTTTACACCCCTAGTGAGCGCATTGATGTTGAGGGATGGATTTTCCCTAGGCATGGATCATGTCCGAAGTGGATTTTATGTGAAGGATGGATCGTTCCTGGACATGGATCTTGTCTGAGTGTTGTATTCTGGAGATGGACTTTCTCTGTGGGGTTTGATTGGCTTTTTTCCTCAGTACGGAGTGACTACGGTCACCAATGATTATGTACATTCCGGGATGGACTTTTCCTTGATCCTAAGAGCCATATACGATACTGAGTGGACTGCTGTGCGAGGGTAGTGAGTACTATGTGCATATCCACACTGGTTTCATACATATATTTTTATGATGGCATGTAGAGTATACTGGCATACTTGGCATATTTACTCATTCTGATAAACTGTTAGCATGTCTAATTATGTATATTATTTATTGTAAATTCTGAAGTTTTGTCCGTCACTACCTCTCAGCCCATAGTTTGGGTTCGTTACTTCTGAGTTGGTGTACTCACGTTACCCCCTGCACCTTGTGTGCAGATCTAGGTATACCGGGACCCGATAGTGGATATTGACCAGCTGTCAGAGTTTCATTGGAGTTGTCGAGGTAGCAGTTGGTGACCGCGACCTCGTCTTCTCTTTCTTATTTCACCTGTTGCTCTTATTTTGATACTATATTGTCTATTTCTTCATTTCTTTATTTTATAATATAGCAGCTCATGACTGAGTGACACCGGATCCGAGGTTGGGAATTTTAAATTTTGGTTTCAAATATTGTTTTTAAACTTCAGATTCTTAGTCTTATCAGTAAACTCGTTTAAAATTTTTAGTTTTTTCGGGAAATCGAATTTAGCTTAGATAAAAAGGGGCAGCTTGCCTGGTTCCACGACATGCTCCATCACAACTCCAAAATCGGGTCGTGACAACCTCGCAACAAAATGTTTCTTGACAACTTTATGTCTTAGATTAGGCAATTGTATCCCGTCAAGTTTATAATATCTGAAAGCCTGCTTAGGGAGATAATGTCATTGAAGATCATAATCTCGTGTATCTCATGGCTCCATTTAGCGAGTATGTCTGCCACATTATTAGTTTCTCTGTAGCAATGCCTAATAACACTATATATTGTGAGTTTGTATGAGTTGTTGTGCCTCTTTGATGATACTATCGATATGCCAGGGCGGTTTCAAAATATTGTTCAACATATCGATAACTAGTTTAGAGTCACATTCAAGCATAATTCTATCATATCCATTTGAGTGACACCATTGCAAGCCTAACAAAGCAGTCTTAGCTTCTGCCATATTACTAGTACCACGCCCTAAACTTTTTGAGAAAGCCATAATCATATTGCCTCTATGATCACTTAATATACCTGCGGCACCAATTGATTCATTATCTTGTTTGCTACCATCTATATTAAGCTTAGCCCAACCTAGTAAAGGTCTATGCAAATTATTTTAGCAGTTAATTTTTTTAGCTTGTCACATATCAAAATACCATGGAACAAAACCTTCTATAGAGATGTTATGCTTAGATACCACCCACCTTAAGTAAGAAAATACATGAAATTGAACTCTAGCAAAAGAAATTTTAATACATTCATACTTTGACGCACATCTAGCTTTCCACAACTCCTAGCACATAACTATAGGGGTGATATTGATGATGATCTGAGTAATTTTGTTATTACATTTGAGTTCCACCAGCTGCTAAGTATGTTAAGAACATACATGTCTTCCCAACGAATTCCTAGTGGAGCACCAAAGTGCTTCCAGATGGTTTGAGCCATCTTGTCAGTGACAAAAATGTGTTGCATAGTCTCTATCTGTGGAGTCCTGCAACATTTACACCTAGAAATAATTTGCTGACCAAAAAAAGTTAGTACATCATCAAAAAACAATTTTCTTTTAAGAACATTAAAAAGGACATTTTATAGGGAAGATATTTATTTCATACTCCCTGAAGTAATGCGATTGTGCCTCTTGACTGTCTACTGACTTGCCAGGCTGATGTAGTAGTAAAAAACCAGTGGAAGAAGGCATCCAAATAGCAGTATCAACACTATTAGGATCTCCAAACTTGGAAGATTGAATTAACTCAATAATATATTCAAGCAATTGTTGGAGTTCTTCAAAATGCAAATGAGAGCCTATCCTAACTTGTTTAATCCTCTTCATATAAGGAGGTTGATCAAGTTGGACAATATTAGGTAAAGCACCAATACCTAACCAATTATCCCACCATAAACTAATATCTTTGGCATTGCATCTCCAAAGAATGTGTTTCTCTGCTTGATTTCTAATTCAAAACAAGTTCTTCCAAGAGTGGGAATTTTTTTTATTCTTCTTCTTCTTGGCAGGGTTATAAATTTTTAATTTAGTACTTGATAACTTTAAAAAAAACTAATATTACGAACTCAATAACTTAAAATCATGGCTCCTCCTCTAACCGTACAGCTAATAACTTTCAAAGTTGTTGCTCAAATTATTTTTCCTTCTCATATAGGGTCATAACATAATACTAGAGTCAAATGGGTTAATGTAATTGTATGACTCAGGTAAGAGAACCTAGGGCCGAATCAATAAGTGGGTCGAAATAAGACCTACTTTTTTTGATTCAGCCCAAGAATTACCACGTCCCCAAGTAATAAACCGTCATGTCATTAAATTGTAGGCCCACAGAATCTACCGTTAGATGCAAGGGTAATTTTACTAATAGAATTGATTTCATGTGTTTTTTGAATTAATAGATGAACATAAGGCATATACAAACCATTTAGCAAACGATATGGGTGGTTCAAGCATATTTCTATCCAAATATTAATGTTGCCCTAATCAATTTGCATGTCGGGCATCTGGGTGATTTATTGTACAACCAAAGATGAGATGTACATTTATTTAAGAATCTTTAATAATCATAAATAGGATTGGGACTCTGACGACATCGTGGGATATCTCATCAACTAACTTTATTGCCAAGTACATTAGCAGTTACTATCCCATATGTCATGCTTACCACAAAAACCAAATTTTCGGATTTGTAGTTTATGAACTCTTATCACAATATCAAATAATATTACTCCGTTCATTTTAATTGATGTTTTTAGTTATTTTTATATATATTAAAAAATTTATTTTTTAACAGTAATTAATAATAAAAATAATCATATTAATCTTAATTTGTTCATTGAGATATACAATAAATACTTCTAGGTTCTTTACTCGAATGATTGAAAAAAAGAAGTTAATTCCTTCTTGATATCTGAAAAAATAAATATTATGAACCACTAAAAAGGTCAAAAAATTAATTAACATGATACGAGAGAGTACAATAATAATTGAGTTTACTGTCGAACATATATAAATATTTAGTCGATATAATTTGACTAAAAATTATTGAATTCATGTAAACGGATAGCAAACACATTAATTAGATCCGCCCTGCTGGTTTTGGCAATATAACAAATTCATATTCCAACTGTTTCACCCTGCCCAAATTTACCGCAACAAGAAAAGCAGTACTATTTTTTTGGGCAAAATAGCAGTACTACATAACAAGCAGTTGCTGAAGGACAATGTTCGAGTAATTCTTTTTTCTTTTTTCTTTTTATCTTTTCAACGCCAGGGCGGAGTGAACATATCTCTTACGAGTTCGACAAACCCAATAATTTTAGTTCAAACGATATATTTGTTTTAAAAATTTATTATATATTAATAAATTAGAATTTAATAATTTAAATAAATTAAAATTTTAAATAAATTTAAAATCCTGACTCTATCTCTGGTTAGTTCACTTTCGTACTCCTTCCTCATATGTGAGTAACTATATACAGTGATTAGATTAAATGTTTGAGTACTCTTATTTTCTTTTTCTTTTTTTTTTCCTCTCTCTTTTAAACATCAAGTTTAATTTATTTACGCACTTCGTCATATGTGTGTAACTATATAAATTCAATATTTTGTTTTGTAAATTTCTCAAGTTTGCGTGAAATGAAATGAAGCAACTGCACTTTCCATCTTCTGCTACAAAAAATTAGTAGTACTCCGTAGTAAGAATTAATTTCCAGACTAGATACAAAAGTTAATACTATATATTTGGATTCTCTGTAGATAAAATATATGCATTCATATGTTTTTGGCAAGTATGTGACCATATAATACAAATTAAATGAGTACATGAATACAGGCTTTATAATAAATTGATTTATGCAGATTTGGTTGAAATCGGTCCCTCTATTTATGTATTTAACTTTATAGGTAATGCAACCTACAGAATGGGACATTAAAATTTATGATTTTGTCCCTCTCTTGTCATCTCTGTCGTAATTAGTAATATGCTAGGAAGGTCTTATAAATGCATTATAATTAATTATTTTTAATTCTTGAGCTTCTACGAACCACGTTCCTCTCTAGGCTCTGGCCGCATATAATACTTTAAAGAGGAGCTCCCGTCGTTTGGTACAATAATTTAAAGTCAATTAATTTCTTATCTTTATAAAATTTGTTTTCCAGTATAAGAAATTCCATAGGTCTATATAGCTTATTAGCCGCTTATCAATATGTTGATAGCATATTGTGAGGTCTAGTTCGACGATGGAATAAGTGTTTGTTGGAGAAGGTACGGTGACATGCACTCAAGGGTGTGACCTAATGGGAATGAAGTAGGTGTAAAATTAGATCATGATTCAAAAAAATATTAAGTGATTTTTTCATTATTTGTCTAAACCTTAACAAGCAGAGTTATATAATACCTATAATAGTAAAAGCTGTAGCAAATAACCGATAAAATAGACGAGGTATAGTCCCTATCATCGTTAAAAGAAAAAAAAAAGGGTTAATGACATACTAGAAAGGCATATAGGAAGGAATGGAGAAATCCGGAATGAAGAAAGTATATGCAAAATAGTAGGTCAGACTGGACAGTGAGATGGTGTCACATTATATATGTTGAATCTTGACTTCAAAAGCTTAATGAAATATAGTATTCCTTCTCCAACAATGGAGACTAAGATTGATCCTTTAGAAACTACCCTAGCTAAAAAAAGTGAGAAAATAAATTATTTAAAACTATCCAATATCCTCCCCGAAGTCTTCCTTGAACATTGAGTCCTACATGGGTATTTAATTTAATTTCTTGAATCAAGTCTTGAAAATCATTAACTCTATCGTAATTGCTTTAATTTCTTGTTGAAATTATACGCCATCATGATATGGTTCATCAAAAGCAATTATAAATGGTACAGTGTGTCCATTTCCTGGAACCAATTCGGATTATGCCGGGCATTCGACTACGGATCATCTTATTAGGAGATTTTGTTGGACTTTAAGTATTGGGCTTAAAGACTTTAAGCATTGGGCTTAAAAGTCTAGGAGTGTGAATTGGGAAATGGTGGGAAATAAAATGGAGGGAAATGAAAATTTGAATCAAGTGAGCTTTTGTCATGAACTTTGTACCACATTGGTGAAAGACAACTACACTTGTGTGTATAAATATAGGATCACTTCTTAGAGCTCTTAAAAGGAGTTGAAGAGGATGTATCCTCGCGCCGTCGTCGTCGCTCGCTCGG
>ML430367.1:164136-206695 GCA_005239525.1 Nicotiana knightiana | reverse complement strand
GTCAAGACACCACTGGTCTACTAAATAAATAACATGAATATAGAAATGACCGAACGTTACATCGATCTAAGACTTCTCAGGATAATCCACTACAATGACAATATAAAGCGGAAGGAATTTACAGAAATCAATCACGAAACAACACAAAAATACACAGAAAGATGGATAGCAAAATGGCCGAATCGAAAGGAAACAAAATACAATAGAGGACACCGATAACTCAACTCCACGTCGATTTGTTCACAACGGTCCTTAACCATTAAAATCCATAACTGGTAGAAATCTTTAAACAACACTTCATATGAAAAACTTTTGCAAATAAAAATCATTTTAGTATGGAAGAGTTTACTTTGAAAACATACTTTCTCCAAAAGTAGATATAAGTATAATAAATAGAGAGAATTACGTAAAACATAGTTTCTTTCAAACTACGAAGCTTTCCAAAGAGGCTTTCCCAATAAATGACTTCCAAATATCATTTTAGGCAAAACTAGTGTTTTTAAAATATACCTTCAATGTAAAGGTCATTCAAATATAATCATTTCCAAATCATTGATTTTTCAACAATACTTTTCAATAAAATCCCTTGATAAAAATCTCCTCAAGATTTATCCACCGGGACTCAGTCCGTCACTCAGAAATTTCCATGCAGTACAGGAGGAATATCAAATCTTGCCAATAAATGCAGTAAATGGCAAACAAGAACGACGAAAATAATAATGCGTAAACATGGCACAGAATGTCCTCTTGTACTAAAATAACATAAACACGGCACGGTATGTCCCCTCGTGCTAAATAACATAAACACGGCACGAAATGTTCCCTCGTGCTAAACAATATAAACATGGCACGGAATGTCCCCTTGTGCTAAATAACATAAACACGACGCAGAATGTCCCCTCGTGCTAAATAACATAAACAAAAATTTAACGAGGGAAATCAATAATAAGAACCATAAATCACAACATCCCGCCAAGGGAGTCAATGACGCAAACAGTATCATCAACAGTATAAACAACAATACAAATCATACCATCCCGGCAGGGAGTCAACAATGAAAACAATATCATTAACAACATAAATGGTAATAGAAACCATAACATCCCGGCAAGGGAGTCAACAAAGCAAACAACATCATCAACAACGGAATAATAAGAGAAACCGCACAATCCTAACAAGGGAAACAACTATAACTAATCTTCACCTAAGCAATTAACTTCACGGAATAAATTCAACTTCAACAAAGGCCCAGTAATAGGCAACATCAAGGAAATACCAATAACATAAATTTCTAACAATTAGACCTAAGTAGCACTTAAGGGAATAGTCATATAAATGACAATGTAAGACTCATGGGCATGCTTGACTCCAATAAATAGATGTTCCAACTACGGCTAGTCAACTATAAGGCTAGATGACACTAATTATAGTCAATTAGGAAAGTTAGGAAGGAAATATAGCATGATGATAAGAGAAGTGGAATATTCAGTTAAGTCAAGTAAAGTCAAATAGCCAACGAAGGAATCCAAAAACAAGTAATTCTAATTTAAACAGGAAGGGATGAAATTAACAACCAAGGATTCAAGTGTAACAATTACAAATCATACACATGTAATATAAGAATCTACGAATCCTAACAGGGCAATCTAATTGCAAATAAATACGAGTACACACTTTTCACCTCGCATACACGGACTACAATCAACAAGGAAGACTCAATCCTAAGGGGTAGTTCCCCCCCACAAGGTTAGGTAACATACTTACCTCGACGGCGACTGCCCGGTACTCTAACATGGACTTCTCAGACGGAAAGACCTCCGTACGACTTACAATCAACTAAAACAACTTCAAAATACACATAAAACGTATAAGGAACGATTCCAAATAATAAAGTCTCAATCTTTACAAAATCATAAAAATCGACCCAAAAGTCAACCTCCGGGCCCACACCTCGGAACACGACAAATTTTACAAATTACGATTATCCATTCCGATACGAGTTCACCCATACTAAATTTTTTCAATTCCGATAACATTTGGTCTTTCAAATCATGATTTTACATTTTAGAAGTTTTCTTTCAAAACCCACAATTCCCTCAACCCAAAACACAAATTAATTGATAAAAACAAGAACTAATTCATGAAATATAATTAATTATAGTGGAAGAACACTTACCCATTATATTTTTGTGAAAAACCCTCAAAGAATCGTCAAAACCCGAGCTCTAGAAGTCAAAATATGTTAAAAATGGTGAAACCTCGATTTTGCAGAACTTATATTCTGTCCAGACGTTAAATGAATCGCGATCACGGAACATGGTTTGCGATCGCGAAGAATAAAGAGTAAAGCTTCCCAGGTTGTTCATCGCGAACGCGACAAGGAGTTCGTGAACGCGGAGGAGGAGAACAGGAAGCTATGCGATCGCATACTGAAGAATGCGAACGTGAAGAACAAAGTTTGGGCGACCAGCAGGGATACATCGCGATCGCTAAAGAATAAATGCGATCGCGATGAAGGAAATATGGGCGGGGCAAACAGAACATTACGCGATCGCGGCTTGGGCTACGCGATCGCGAAAAAGGGCAACAGACACCAGAAATAACAGTTCAAAAATGGAAGAAAAGGACCCGTAGCCCATCCGAAACACACCCGAGACCTCCCGGGACCCCGTCTAATCACACAAAGAAGTCATATAACCTAACACGGACTCGCTCGAGGTTTCAAAGCACATAAAACAACACTAAAACGATGAATTAAACCAAAAATCAATGAAATTCCTCAAAACTTCTTTAAACATCAAATTTTGCATTTACTGTCCTAATCACATCTAATGAAGTCAATTTCTTACCAAACTTCACAGATATGGCAAAAATATTATGTCGAACTTGTACAGGGCTCGAGAACCATAATACGGCCTGATACCCCAGGTTTCACATATAATTTCATTTTAAAAAATCTCTTTTATTTTTAGAAAATAGTTTCTTTTAAAAATTCATTTCTCCGGGACTGTCAAATTACAGGTCCGGGTCCGTTTATCAAAAACGTTGACCGAAGCCAACTTTATTCAAATTTCAAATATAAAATTATCATTTTTATCAGTTTTTCACATAATGGCTTCCCGGTTACACGCCCGGGCTGCGCATGCAAATCGAGGTGAGATAGAAGGAGGTTTTTCACAACCTCAGAACACAAAATTTGCTAGAATATACGGGATGACCTTTAGGGTCATCACAAGGGGAGCAGCCAATAATGGTACATGGATAGTGGTTGTTCAAAGCACATGACTGGAAGTACAAATTATTTCCTTTCACTGAAGGCCCTGCAAGGAGGGAGTATATCCCTTAGAAATGGCAAGAAATGATACATTTTGGGATTTGGAAGGATTCAGAAATCTCTCTCTCACTCTATTGAAAATGTGTACTATGTGAACGAATCAAAGTATAGCTTTCTGAGTGTTTCCAAAATTTGTGACAAGGGAAACAAAGTGGAATTTGTGTCAAAGATATGCACAGTCACTAATCTTGTGGCTCGTGAAGCGGTGTTTGTGACTAAAAGATATAGAAATATCTATGTTGCTGATGTTGAGTCCATGTAAAGTGGTGATCTCAACTGTCTAAGTTGTTGATGATGAACTATGGAACAAAAGGTTGGGTCATGCAAGTTTTTCGTTGCTGAACAAATTGGTCAAGAAGGAGCTGGATCGTGGTCTTCCCAAGTCAAGCTTCAAGGATCACAAGGTGTGATATGCATGTGTAAAAGGAAAGCGTGTCAGATCCTCTTTCAAGCCCAAAAAGGAAGTTAGTACCTCAAGGACACTTGATCTTCTCCACATGGATCTATGTGGACCTATGAGGGTGCCAAGCAGAAGAGGAAAAAGGTACTTCTTCGTTATAATGGACGATTATTCCAGATTCACCTGGACTCTATTTCTCAGAACCAAGGATGAAACATTTCAAGTGCTTGCTGCATTTGTCAAGAAGATACTGGTGAAGATGAGCAATAATGTAGTATGTATCAGATCTGACCATGGGCAGAATTTGATAATGCCAAATTCGATGAATTCTGTGCTGAAAATGGCATCACTCACAATTTTTCAGCTCCAAGAATACCACAACAAAATGGTGTTGTGAAAAGGAAGAATGAGACTCTTGAAGACATGGCAAGAACAATTTTGATTAACAGTGGTATTGCAAAAGGTTTCTGGGCAGAAGTAGTCAACACTGCATGCTCTTGATAAACAGGTGCATGATCAGGTCCCTTCTGAACAAAACCCCATATGAATTGTTGAACATAAGGAAACCCAAGCTGACACATTTAAGGACCTTTGGTTGTTAATGTTTTGTTCTCAACAACGACAAGGAAGCACTTGGAAAATTCGATGCCAAAAGCGATGAAGGAATCTTTCTAGGTTATTCATCACAAATAAAAGCTTACAAAGTATACAACAAAAGAACTCAATGTGTTGCAGAAAGCATACATGTGATCTTTGATGAATCTCACCACTCTTGTGAAAAGGACTTACATGATAAGAGTGATCCAGACGGAAAACATTCAACTGTCCATGGTGAAGTCTTTGACATGTCAAATAGAAAGACTGGCATGATGAGTCACATCAAGGACTCAAATGAGGATGGTGCAACTATATCTCCAACTGACGGAGAGGAACCCTATCCGCAATCACAACAATTGAAGCTGAGAATAAAGTTGTCGATGATGTCCAAGGCACCCCACATGCTGAGATGAGAAGCATGAAAGGATCACACTCAGAAATACATGGATCATCTAACAATGAGATTCAAGTGTCTAATTGGAAGTACAAAGGTTCACACCCTCTTGAAAAAATAATAACTCTTTTTGATTCAGGAATTCAAACCAGATCAAAGGCTAGAAACTCACTTGACTTCTCAGCCTTTCTCTCTCAAATAGAGCCCAAAAATACCAAGGAAGCATTAAAAGATGCAGAATAGATTACAACTATGCAAGAAGAGCTCCATCAATTTGATAGGAACAGTGTATGGCACCTGGTTCCACGACTTGCGGATTTAACTATTAAAGGAACCAGGTGAGTATTCAGGAACAAACTTGATGAATTTGGAAACAAAACAAGGAACAAGGCAAGGCTAGTAGTTCAAGGCTAAAATGAGGAATAAGGGATTGACTATGATGAAACTTTTGCTCCAGTTGCTCGAATGGAGGCAATCAGAATTCTTATTGCCTTTGCCTCGCATATGGAATTTAAATTGTTCCAAATGGATGTCAAAAGTGTATTTCTGAATGGTTTTCTAAAAGAAGAGGTCTTCGTCAAGCAACCACCTGGATTTGAGAATCATGAGCATCCTGAGCACGTCTTTAAACTTGACAAGGCTTTGTATGGGCTAAAGTAGGCTCCTCACGCTTGGTATGAAAGATTGTCAAAATTTCTTCTAGAAAATGGCATTACAAGAGGAAAAATTGACAATACCCTTTTTATGAAGAAATGAGGGAGGAGCCTGCGCATTGTGCAAGTCTATGTTGATGATATCATTTTTGGAATAACGATTGATTCTATGTGTGAGGAATTTGCAAAACTCATATGAAGTGAGTTTGAAATGAGCATTATGGGGGAATTGAATTTCTTCTTAGTTTTACGAGCGAAGAAAACTCCCAAGGGGATAATGATAAGCCATCAGAAGTACATTTAGGAGTTGCCGAAGAGATTTGACGTGGAAGCATCCAAAATCATTGGTACTCCCATTGCCACAGCCACTCATCTGGACATGGATGAACCTGATTCCTCTGTGAATAAGACCATGTATAGAGGTATCATAGGGTCACGCCTGTATCTCACGACAAGCAGACCGTGTATTATCTTTAGTGTGGGTCTGTGTGCCAGGTTCAACCCAATCAAAAGGAATCTCACCTGAAGGAATCCAAGAGAATCCTGAGATATCTCAAAGGAACACATGATCTGGTTCTCTACTATCCCTTAGGAGACAATTTTGATTTAGTTGGGTATGTTGATGCTGATTATGCTAGATATCTGGTGGATAGGAAAATCACTTCTACGAAGGCACATTTTTTGGGTTCATGTCTGATTTCATGAGGTATAAGAAAACAAAACTTAGTGGCCCTCTCAACTGCAGAAGTTGAATACGTGCGACTGCCTCTTGTTGTGCTCAACTGCTGTGGATTAAGCAGCTGCTGGAAGACTTTGGTGTGTTTTCTGATTGCGTGCCCGTACTATATGACAATACCAGTGCTCTCAACATGACCAAGAATCCAGTTCAACATAAGAGAACAAATCACATCGATGTGGGACACCATTTTCTCAGAGACAATGTTGAAAAAGGGCTCATCTGTATGAAATTTTACAGCACAGAAGATCAAATTGTGGACATATTCACCAAAGCGCTAAGCAGATAGCACTTTGAAAGGAATCTCTTGGCACTAGGTTTGATGAAACCAAGCTGAGGACATGGTCCCTCGATGATTGGCTACGAAAGAAATGTACTGGTAATATAGCTAAAATGTGTTTTCTGGCAAAGTCTAACGCATCTCTATACCATTACAGGTAGACACATATGACAATTATAGAGCAAACAAGCAACTAATGCATTACACGTTGGTCAAAGGATGAGGGTTACATTTGCAAAATATGTCAAGTAACCTGGTTCCCTCGACACAGGTTAGTAGTTTCTCTGTACTCCCATGCATAATGTTTTAAACGGTTGAAACGGTGTCACGTCATTACATTGTTAGTTTTTTTCCCGATTTTTGTGAACCTAAACGTCTTGCGCGTTATGAAGCGACCCGACTGCCACCTATTCCTAAGTGATCTGTCACCCCTCTTAAATACATCCATTCACAATCACTTTCACCACTATTCACATCAAAAAATCTAAAATTCCTCTTTTCCTTCACTAAACCAAACTCTCTCTTCTTCAACTCACTGACTCTACTATGTCTGAAAACCAGGAAGCACAAGATGTTCCAAGTGTCATCCCCACTGTGTCCTCACCCATTGAAGCGTCAGTGATAGATCCCACACTCTCCACTACGACCAGTCCAAACTCTAAGAAAGAGTCACAACCACCCTCTTCTTCCTCTCCAATCCAATCGAGTACTGGTTCTCATCGGAACCACAAAATTTCGACTCCCAAGAAGTTTGAGGCTGTGACCTCTCCTTTTGCCTCGCCGGAAAAAATGGTTGAAGAACATACAATAGAAGAAGAAGAAAATCAAGAAATTTTCGGTCTACCAATGGAAAAAAGCTTTGGAAAAGACCAAGATGTTGGTCATATCCATGTTGAATCGACAATGACAGCCCCTGGCCTTGATTCTACAGGTAATACTTCTCCTACTTCTGGGTCTACCATGTGCATACAAGAACAAAAGGCCATAGAAAATATGTTGGCAATAGCTGCTGAGCGAAGTGTTATTGGGGATGGTAAAGGTGTGTTTGAGTCTCAGGGGGAAGAAAATATTACACTAGTGGATAATAGGGAACCGGTGCCTGTTGAAACGTCAGCACCACACAGTACTACTAGGGCACCAACAGAGGGACCTGATCCCTCTACCCAAGAGGAGCCAACCCTTAGTTTCTCTCAAGCACCCCATGTCAATACTGATCCTGCTCCCTCTCCTCACTTCTACGTTGAGCCTTTGTCCATGGTTGTTCCTGAAATGAAATCTTTAACTGAGGAGGAGAATGAGGACAGTGAAGATGATATGACAATGTGGCTCTTGCTAGTTTCATCAGGTCTAGGAGTAGAATGGCTACTTCTCAAGAGCCAACTCCTAAGAGTTCTACCCACTAGGTTGCAAAAGAATGAGGCTATTGAGTTTGTTATTAGGAAAAGAAAAGAACAACAAAAGAGGAAAAGATTGGTAAAGGATGGGAAGATTGTGAATGAGAAAGTAGTGCATGTTGTCGATGTTGATGATGAAGTGGATGAGGAACCTGGTTCTTTAACTCGCAATTTCTCACAGAAGCACACTATTTCCAAGTCAAAAAGGGAGTCCTCTATGAGTATGGAGAGTTTGAACAAAGTTGAAGGTGACAACTCGGGTGAAAAGGTAGTTGAGGAATTTGGAGAAAAGTGATAGAAGAATCAGTTGAAAACGTGTATGACAAGAAGATGTCTCAGATATCTGCTGAGAAAGGAAAGAGTGCTCACAAATCAGTGAAAAGAAAGGGTGATGTCAGTGAGGAACTTGGTTCCTCCAAAAAGACCAAGGTTGGTGATACCCAGGATGCTGGAAAGGAAAAATTGAAAAATCAAAAGGTGTTGTGGGGACGTACATTTGACCCTCATTTTAAAACGTAGTCAAAAGTAGAAAGGTATAATTTGAAACTTTCCTCATAAACTTTTAACACGATGAATTTATTGTTTCAATATGATGGTTTAATGTCCCCATTTCACGAGTTTCGTTAAGTCAATGGTATCATAGGTCGGGTAACTTTTTAAATTTCCAGTAGCAAACGGTAATTTTATATTAAGTTCTATTCGATTTTTTTTGTAAATAAAACTATTTTATTACCAATTGAGAAGTTATAGCTTAAAGAAAAAGAAAAAAGAGACATATTTTCGAATTTTTATCGAGTTTTTAAGTCACCATTTCCACTTCATGCATGGATTTATTGGGAAAGAATCTTAACATTCTATGCAAAAATTTAAAGCGATGAGTTGAGCACATTAAGACATTACAAACTCTTTGACAAGTATATTTTTGCATGTGTAACTTAGCATTAGAGTTTACATCTAAGTTAGAAATTTTCTCTTGCCCCTATTGGGATTTTGATAGAATCTAAGGACCAAACTATAGAGAGAACGAGGTTCTCTATTAGTTCTCACAGAATACACGTGCACTACAGTAAGTAAATAACAAAATGGAGTTTTACACGGAAAACTCCCAGCTCATGGGATTAAAAACCACGGCATACCCTTGTAGGATTTCAACTTCACTACTGAAAAAACTTTAGATTACAACCTATTGTATCCTAAGAATTAACCTCTTAATTCCTCACTAACTTGTAACAACTCTATTACAAGCCACTCTATAATAACTCTATTACAAAGACTTACAACTCGGCTAACTCTAGCCAAGACACAAACACAAGGGTTTATGATTTACAAAGGTTTCCTACACAATGCTTCTAACTAAGGTAAGTAGGAATTACAAGTAAAGAACTTTAACAAAGGTGCAACACAACTAACGACATGTTATAACTAAATACAAGAAACTGGTCCGTTGTTATGTTGTTCTTTATTGTTGATGTTCTTGAGAATCGCTTGCCGGATGGATTGATCACTTAAGAGAGTGTTTGACGATTCTTCAATGTTCAAGTGATGTTTTACCTTTGGCTTAATGCTAAGATAACAATGGTGACATCACTTGAATGATGCAAGCATGATAGGTACAGGAGCATTCCCAATGAAGTTGATTTTTGCACTGTTTTGCATTGTTGCGTGTGTAGGCAGCAACGTTACAGCTGTTGGAGAGTTGACTGGTACGGTCACCACAAGAACTGGTGGCCATATGTTCCCCTTGTTGTTTCTTTTACTTCTGAAGAGTTGATTTACATCTCCAGCTTGAGACTTGTTATTCCCACGTACTTGAGGATGTGTATCAGGTTCCTTATCTGGTTCTTATCATTAAGTTTGTTTGATCATGAAGACATAATAAAGGTACATATAACCTATCAATTTTCTCCTTTTTGATGATGACAAACTTATAATTGAAGTTCCCCCTATGAACCAAAATGAAATACACATATCCTCTATTCCCCCTAAATCTGTTCCCCCTCAATTATTTTTCCCCCTTTTGGCATCATAAAAAGACAAGTAACAAGCAATAAGCAAAAAGAAGTCTAGCTGGGTTAACTCATGTTACATGTGTGCACACAAACGTGATTAAAAATAGAACATAAGAGAAAGACATACACAACAAAAGGAGGAAACTTCCATTAATATTTGGATATTAAGCAGGGAGCAGTTTCATTGTTACCAACACATCCACAAAATAAAAATAACAAAAATAAAAGTACTAGTCATACACATCATCAGAACTAAAATAAAGGACAAACACTAAGAACTTGACACTGGAAAGGGAACACTTTTTAGGAAGCACCGGAAGGGGAAAGCCCAGATGAAGAGGCAAGGGTTTTAAGAAGGATGTCCGTTCGAGCATTTGTTGACATGTGCTCATTAAGCAGTTTCTCCTTCAGGCCATCAACCTGTTTCCTGAGGTCGGCATTTTCTTTGGTTAGACATGCAACTTCTGTGCTTTGAGAGCTGCTGGAACCAGGTGCCTCCTGAAGCTAATTTAGCTGACCCTCAAGAATGACATTCCTTGCCTTTAGTTCCTTATCTCATCAGTGGCACCTTTTTGAGCGTTGAACAACTGGGAGATAGTAAAAGTTCTGCCAACCCCTCCACTCTTATCAATGCATTCACATTCCTTGAGGGTTGTCTGGGAGAAGGTTTGCTTACGAGTACCTACTTTAACTTTTTTAAAGGGACTTTGAAGAACTCAAAGATCTTAGTGAGGTATAATGTTATCGTTAATATTCGTTTGTTACTTGTAAAATATATTTTTTTTTAAAGTTTCAAAATTTTAATATTTGGTTGCAAAGTTATATACCATCAATTTGAAATCATGAGATGTATATACACACACGTCACCTATGATTTTATCAATATCTTTCCATATTCTTTTTCATATTCTCTTCTCCGGCAATATTCATATAGAATAATTAAAAAAAATATTATTCCATTTTAAGCAAAATGAATAAGGAAAAACTTCTATACTTATCACAAATATAAAATAGAGTTAGGATATATGAGTATGTTCGTGTTCATGCCTTAATTCATGTGTTAATTGCTAGCTCAGCGAGACAACTAGTTAATTTGTTGGATGAAAATACATTTTTCACTTTTAGTTGGATGACAATACAGAGCATTTAATGTAGCTAGCATAGTACCATATATAAGAAGTTCATATACAAAGATTGAAGAAGTATATATAATCTTGATGAGAAATAAACGGGGAAGATGTATTCTAATACTTCCCAAAAAGCTTTAAAATAAAAATAAAGAATAAACAAAAAGTAAAATTTAAACTGAAATATACCAGAGGAAAATTTTATGACATAGTCACATATAGAATGCTATATTTGGTCTTTTTTCCGAGGTATTATGGAATCATCAATCGTGTCAGTTTTCGAAAAGCTCTAGGTTCATGCTGGAGCTCCATTAAAATTGAGAACAAATACGAAACAATTTACGAATAGCATAATTATTAATTGCTGGAAAGTATAATGGGGATAATATTAAAGTGTTTCTAATTTATAAGAGACATATTTTTCTTATAAATGATTTGAAATGCCAAATATATCCAATAGTGAAATAATTTATTGAGATTACATAAATTATTGTTCAATTCAGAATCAAAAGTTGAATGATGAATTCTTAATTGAGCCAGAGCATGCCTCGCTGGCTATTAAAAGACTAGCTAATTCTTCACAATTAGTCTTTAGGCTTTACTGTGTGATTCTCCTACCCGTTATGCTAAATGACAGTAGGGATATTTACTGGCGATTTACCTTGTTCTCACCAACAATGTGAACGTCATCACTGATGTCTTCGGTAAAAAAAAATCTTTACTAATTGAATATTCACATATATTTTAGATAGTTCCAAAAATATAACATTCTTTAAACTTATAAGTTTTGTCCTCATATTATATGACACGGTTACCTTTTTATCTTTTACCGATATGCTCAAGAAACATACTACTAATTACTTTGTGGCTAATAAAGTAATCTTGCATCCACAAATGTAATTAAGTAAAAAAAAATTGTATATTGATTTTTTTCCCCCAAGAAACACAAACGAAAAAGAAGTGTGATGGTTTGGTACTAGTTTCGCTTTCCAATAAGAAAAATGTAGGAAATAACCTATGACATACATACAAAATATTTTTGGTTGTTAGATGGTGAGTAAAAAATATTTTTCTTAGAAACTATTTAATAAAGATAAATAGTAAATTGAGTTTTGATTAAAATTTAGTACTAACGATTAGGGGTGTACTTAGGCCGGGTTAGTTCGAATTTTTTAATTACAAACTAAATCAATTATGTCGGATTATTAAATCTAAAGACCAAACCAAACCAATAATAGTCAACCTTTTTAATTGCCGTTTTTCTCGGATTTTTTGGATTTTCAAGTTTTTTCGATTATTTTCATAAAATCTTCATAGCATAAAATATAGAACTTGTGCTCCAAATATTTCTTTAATCCAATCAAGACAGAATTATGGTAAGGTATTTCAAAAAAATAACATAAAATATGAGAAGATTCGTGATATTACACTAAAATATTAAATAATAAAATTGCATTCAATTAAGTGAACCGAATCAAATACTATTTCCTTTCAGAAGAAGGTGAAGAAAATAATTTTCAGTAATCATAGGGCAGAAAATGACTCTCGCACCAAGTATTATGTTCATAATAAATGACCTAGAGACATAAGGAGTAGGATAAGCTGGTATACACTGGAATCAAGAGCATCTAGTGTTTGATGACAATTAAGTTAATACTCCTTTAATTTTTTGATTATTTAATGTCTAAGACTAGATGACTAATGATCTCCATATAAAGGCACATTGGATTTAGTGCTCATTGACTTATCCCTTAAACTGGTTTTAGCATAACTCGCCATTAACGTAATTACAATCTAACAAGAACGAAATTTTTTATTTGTTTGAGGATCATAAAAAATGAAAATAGTACAAAATAGTTTAAGCTAAATGTTAGTAATATATATATCTCGAACGTAGATCCGAGGTGTGATGTTGTCGATTTTCGGGGTGTTTCCGTTTTCTTTGTTTCTTAAATTTGATATTTCACTTGGCTCAATGAGAGAGGCCAAATTCCAAGATCCCCAAATCATACAGCTTCCTTTGGGTTAATATGTTTCCCTTGTTTAAGACATGCAACGGAATCTACATATTCATGTTCTTAACGAGGACTGAGTTCTGTTCGAATATTGATTTGCTTTTCTCTACTTCCAATTATTATTGTTAGTTTCATTATTTATCAGTTGGTGTTAGGTGAAATCACATATTCTTACAATTACAATATAAATTTAATTATTATTTAAATTTTAGAGTAAATAGTTTGGCATCCATCGTGGGGTTAAGAATAATAGTGATTGCTTAATACTGATTCTGATAACACACATTGTTTTACGCTTGTTCTTGTATAAGTGTTTTTGTTTTCAGGATAAAACATATCAAAATCAAAAACAACACCCACACATGGTGACAACGACCTCGGATTTCACGGGGAAAACGACAATATAGCCGCCCCAGGGATCGAGGTGCCTCTGAATGATCTCGAGGGAGCACCAATTGCCAATCCAGTCGACGTCAATTCACATATCGCCCTAAATGCAAATTTGGGCGTTGATTCCGAAGGAAGCGTATGAAGGGAAGACCGATCTAGTGGTCGAGGTACGCAGGGCGGAGGAGATGGTGGAGTCAGCCTCTAATTGATATTCGTAATGCTACAGGCTCAACAAGCCGCTATAGCACAACTACAAAACCAACATCGAACACCGAGTGGGGTCGAACCACTGACTAATTCCATTGACTCCTTCGCCATGCTTGCCGACTCTTTCGTAAAGGCACATGTCGGGCCAATAAAGGTTACGACGAGAAAATCAGACCATTTTAAGGTGAAACAAAAGGATAACGAAATGCTGAGGAAGTTCGTATCTCGGTTCTAGATGGAACGCATGGAACTACCATCGGTCACAGATGATTGGGCTGTTCAAGCTTTCATGCAAGGTTTGAACGAACGAAGTTATGTGGCATCACGTCAACTGAAGCATAATTTAATTGAATATCCGACGGTACCTTGGGTCGATGTAGATAATCGGTACCAGTCAAAGATCAGGGTCGAGGATGATCAATTAGGGACCCCCTTCGGTTCAGTCTATCTGAACAGGCCCATAGGTAGAAATAAAAGGGATATCAACAGGGAACCTCGGTCGAACAGAGACCAATATAAGCCATACAAGTAGATCGCAGAAATAGCGGCCCAGGACACAATCCCATCCGAAACGATCAAGGGCAGAGCTCTCGAAGACTCATGAGAAAAAGTGGTTTCGATAAACATGCCGACCCCACAGAGGCACCACGATTATTGGAGTAAAACTTCAGTATCGACGCATCAGGTATTGTGTCGGCCATTGGTAGAATCAAAGATACTAGATGGCCCAGGCCCTAGAAACCGATCCTTCTCAAAGAAACCCCAATCAAGTATGCAAATACCATGGTACATATGGCCACAAAATCGAAGACTGCAGACAACTGAGGGACGAGGTAGCCCGTCTATTCAACGAGGGCCACCTTCGAAAGTTCTTAAGCGATCGAGCTAAGAACCATTTCAGGGACAGGGACGCCAACAGAAAAAATGAGCAGGAAGAACCACAACACGTGATTCATATGATCGTTGGTGGGGTCAATATACCACAAGGGACAGTGTTCAAATGCACTAAAGTATCAATTACTAGGGAAAAACGGGCTCGAGATTATGTGCCAGAACGTCAGTTGGTGGTCGACCACTAGTGTTGTTGAACCGTCGTCGTAAACCCTATAAATAGGCCTTTTCCTCATTGATTCAAACTTTACTTTCACTTTCCTCTAATCTTCAAAGCTTTTATCTCTCCTAAGTTCTTTCCTTCTATAGATCTCCAGGTTTCACTATCAACTTCTCAAACACTAATTCTAACTACCTCCTTCTTTCTTCAAACTTATAAAAATGGAAAATACTTCATAACCAGTTTCCCAAAAGGAAAAAGCTTCTTCTTCACAGCCGGCCAGTGACAAGACGCCGGTGGATCTGCTCCCTGAAGAGTGTGTTCCCGGCGGGTGTGCCCTTAATTCCGATTTTAAGATCGAGAAAGCTTCCTCGGTCCCTGGTTGATGTAAGAATATGTCGAGGTACATTTGCTCGATAACTAAGAAGTACCTCGAGCAGGTGAAGATAAACTGCAACTGGGGGAATAAAACGGTGGTGATTCCAACCCCCGAAGAAAGTATCACCCCCCACGTGGAAGGGTATCTAAGTGTTTACACTTACCCTTTCATGATGGGCCTCCTCGACCCCATCATCATCGACTTCTGCTGTCAGTACCAGATAACCTTAGGCCAAATCCATCCCTCTTTTTGTCGCATAGTCATCATGCTCCGGTTCCTTTTCAACCAAAGTCGATAGGATAACATTCACCCTTGACCACCTCATTAGGTTGTACAGTATTAAACTTAAGTGTTGGGAAACCAAGGTATTGTTCTCGAGAATCGACGAGAACAAAGATCGTGGCTGGATGGGTAGGTTTGTTCGAGTGAAGACTTCCGACCTCATCCCGGCAGAGAAGATGCCATTTCCTGAGAATGGAACGTGAAGCGTAACTATTATTTATCTGTTAATTTCCATGCATTACTTTGTCCTTCTGCCTTTTCTTATTAATGCCTTCTTTCACGATGTAGAGGTTTCTTGGATGCCCCGTGCGATCCCCGATCTTGAGAGCTGGGTTCGGAAACCGGCCTCAACCTCTTCGTACGCCGAGCGCTGTTGGCGCGATTTATCAAAAGGCTAATGGGAGTCCAAGAATCATGGTAAGTTCTCTTTTTGCACATCTGATAAATTGATCATCATATCCTTTTATACTCATTCAATTTTCTTGAGTGAAGGCCCGAGCAAATATGCGGTCATGAGGCCTCCGTCTGGCGAGGAGGAGGAGGCTCTTATTCCGAAACCGGCGAAGGATAACAAGATAAAAAGGGCCTCGACCTCTGAGGACCCAAAGCCCAAGAAAAATAATATTTCGATTAGAAAATTGAAGATAGATAGTGTCCCTGCCCATATACTTCAGCAGCTAAGGGAGGAAGAAAAAGCATATGAAGATGCTGGCTCGGTGTTGGTGGCCCGAGTGAAGAAAACCATCGAGGCCCCAAGGATGTTGAATTGATGGTGGTTGGTGAGGCCTCGCCTCGTACTGAGGAGGCCTTGGATAAGGATTCGGGTAAAGTCCCTGAATCGTCTGAGATCGAGGCTGCCTCCCGTCAAACAGCGAGCATGTCCAAGGGAGCAGGTCATGAAACCCCTCGAGTTGAAAAGAATGCGCCAAGTGACTCACTTGGGGCAGTGATAGTAGGTGACTCGCCAACTCTTCCTACATTTTCCGAAGAGGTGATCCGGGATGCTTAAGCTTTGAGGACACCCGAGGTAGGCGGAGTCCCGTAAGGGAGGATCCCTTCCGAGATTGCTTTGCCGGGGTCGAAGATGCTTCCGACCTGAATGACGCATCCAGCCTCTTCGAAGAGGCTCAACAGTTTCTGAACCTGGTAAGTTGTAATCCCTTTGTTGATGTTGTATTCCTCTATCTTCTGTCTAACTCCCTTTCTTTCTCATATAGGATTTTTCCAAGTCCCGGGATGAACTAAGCCAATGCGAGGCCGACCTCCAAAGTCTTTCGGAGGATAAGAATGCCCTCAAGCTTCTCTGCGGGCAAAAAGATGAGGAGATCAAGGACCTCCGAGCCGAATTGGCTAAAAATCACAAGGAGCAAACTGAGTTGATCGAGGAGGTAATGATACTCTTAAAAGATCATGGGCTTGATTCGGGAACTGAAGCTAATATTTCAATATCACAGTTGTAGCAAAAGATCGAGAGGATCGAGAAGTTCCGTGAGGAGGTCAATCAGGTGAAGGCGTAATCCTACGGGTGGAAAGAAGGCATGAACCACCTTCCTGCAGAAAAAGAAACTACTCTAACCCAATTGTCATCGAACAAAAGCCAGCTTCGAGGAATGAAGGAGAAAACCTCAGCTCAGACAGGGAAGATAGAGGTTCTTGAGGCTCGGTTGGCTTCCGAACTCGCAAAGGCCAAATCTGAGGCCGAGAAAGCAAAGATCGAGGCTGAGGCATCCGTGGAATCTATCGAGCCGATGATAAAGCCACTCAAGTTCAAGCAAGAGGGGACGCTGAGACTGCTCAAACTCGTGCATATTGGATTGCCGAACTCGCCAAATGCCAGTCTCGGAGGGAAACCCTCTAGGAGATCCATGCTCGAGGTTTCGATCTTGCTGAAGAAATAGCAAAGGCAAAAGAGCACGAAGACGAATCTAGAGTGCTGGCCACTTCTGATGACGAAGACAATGATGATAATGATGGCAGCAAGAGTGAGTCCGAGAATGGGGAGGACCCCGATGAAGAAGCTGCCCCCAAGAATAGTTAGGAGCTTTTGTATATTTTTATTTTTCTTCTTTATTTTGTGTAGGACCCCGACTGGTCTTTTATAAATACCTTCACACATATAAAATATTTCCTTCTTGATCTTTGTCTCGACTGTTGTCTTGTGAAAATTCTGATTCGCTTTATGCCTTATGAAAATTTGATATACTTCATGCCTTGTGAGAATTTTGACTCACTCATGCCTTGTGAGAATTTTATTTGTGAATTCGAAACTTAGGAAACTTGACCGAAGTCAGACTAATATAGTCTTTGTAGTCGTGTAAGTACTCGCTCGAACTCGAAATAGGAAAACCCTTAGGTTTTAGTTGAGTGAGGATGAATTCTCGAACTCAAACAATGTAACGGCACTTAGGCTATTGAATTAGGCCAATATGGCCTCAAAAGAATGGATTTTTTCCCTTTTCGGCTTAAAAAGTTTAATCATATAAAAATTTATCATGACTTAGCACGAAGTAAGTATGTACCCATTGGATTTTTTTGGGTTTAGTGTTATCAACACCCTTTGCTTTTTTGTGCCTTTGCACAATTTTGTTCAGTACTAAATTGTTCGAATAGTTCGATACCCCTTAGGGTTTTTCGAGGGCTGAGGCTGTCGAAACCCTTTGGTTATTTTGCCTAGGGTAGCCTTTTTAACCGGTTTATAAGAATATTTGAAGGCCTGTTTTCATTACGGAATTCGGACATCTCCGAACCGTGTTAGTTTGGCCGTAGCCTTAGGATTTGCCTCTTGGGTTTATTTTCCTAATTATATTTCGAACTTTTTCGAAGCGCCAGTCCCCGAGTGGGGTGGCCTTGGCCTATAAAATCGACGATTGACTTTTTAAGGTCTTACGGTCTCGAAGTTTAATAATTCGAACATGTCGATTTTTGGATGGCAGTACGGGGTTAATCGTTCAAGCTTTAGTTATGATCGGCCCTTGAGCCGGTTTCCGCAATAAATCATAAGTATGAAATCGTAGGTTAGAAATTTCTCTAAATGGAACATCTGGTAAGGAAAAATACTTCTTTCAATAGATTAAACATGCGTATATGTTTTTCCATTAGGGCTCGAATAATCTACATGGACACGGTTCATTTGACCGTTTGGCCCTTTAATAAATTTACCTATCAAGACCATGTTGACACGAAGTATTTTTCTTGAAAATATAACATTCGAGGGTGATGCCCCCCAGTATTTGAGGTTAATTGTAGAGAAGCCTCGGATACTGTTGAATTGCTCTAAGTTAGCATGAACAATGGTTGACTCGTTAAAAACCTTGCCGGAAAAATCAATCAAAGGGAAAGAGTGCAACGCGTGCATTCAAACCTAAGGGCCTCATGCTTGAAGAAACTTCGATGCCTTCGATCGAACACCTCAACAAGTTAGTATAATATATAAATGAAAAAGGAAAAAGTCATACCTTAATAATAATATCCTTCGAGGAGTGATATGTTCCAATTATTTGGCAATTGTTCTCCGTTCATCGTGCCAAGTTTGTAGGATCTCTTTCCGATGATATCGAGAACCTGATACGGTCCTTCCCAATTTGGGTCGAGTTTTCCTTCGTTTGGGTCTCGAGTATTGAGGGTGACTTTTCTCATAACTAAATCCCCGATTCTAAAGTGGCAAAGATTGGCTCTTCGGTTATAGTACCTTTCGATGCGCTGCTTTTGTGCGGCCATTTGGACGAGGGAGGCTTCCCATTTTTCATTTAATAATTCGAGGCTTGTATTCATAGCCTCGTGATTTGACTCTTCCGTTGTGTATCGAAACCAGACGCTAGGTTCCCCGACCTCGACCGAGATTAGAGCTTTGGTGCCATATACTAAGGAGAACAGTATTTCCCCCGTACTGGATTTTGACGTTGTTTGATACGCCCAAAGGACTTCGGGCAGTATTTCTCTCCACTTTCCCTTAGCGTCGTTCAATCTTTTCTTTAGATTTTGAATAATGGTCTTGTTTGTTGATTCGGCATGTCCGTTCCCACTAGGATGATACGACGTTGACAAGATCCGTTTTATTTTGTTATGTTCGAGAAACTTTGTTATTTTGGTGCCGATGAATTGTTTTCCATTGTCGCATACGATTTCCGCAGGTATCCCGAATCGACATATGATGCGATCCCGGATGAAGTCTATAACTTTTTTATCGATCCATATTATCGATAAGAAATTTAATAAGTTTTTTTTTGAGTTCGGGGGTTAACCCCTTACCCAGGTATACCTTTTCATCGGGTAGGTATTCGATCAATATGACATGTTCCAGCTCTTCGACTGTTGATTTGGTGGCGTCGGAATCCTAGGGGATAATGAAGGATCAAGGGATCCAGTAATCGTCGTCCTCATCCGTTCCCTGCTTCTCCGACTGAGTCAAGGCTGGTGGTTGTGGTTGCTATTTAGCCTCCTGTTTTCTTTTGACCTTTGATCCCTTTGTTGACGAAAGCGCCGATATCAGTATTACCTCATCGATCGCGAACATTTCTTTTGCAGCATGTTGTTACCCATATATTGTTTTCACTCCATTCGACGTTGGGAATTTCAACATTCGATGAAGGGTTGAAGGGACTGCCCTCATATTGTGAATCCAGGATCTTCCGAGCAGGGCGTTGTACCTCATATCGCCCTCGATTACATGGAACTTGGTTTATTGAATAGTCCCAACTACGTTTACCGGTAAAATAATTTCACCTTTAGTTGCTTCGCTGGCCATGTTGAAACCATTGAGGACCCGAGCTGCGGGTACGATCTGATCTTTTAGGTCGAGCTGCTCCACGACACTAGATCGAATAATATTGGCAGAGCTCCCCGGATTTATTAATACACGTTTAACCTGAATTTATACACTAATACATCTCGCTTCATTCTTCTTCTTTTTTTTTCAATTATTGTAAAAATCTATTCATCCATTTATTGAAAATTGAGTGCTTGACAAAATTCTTGTAAAGAAAATGGATAAAGCTCATAAGTAGATTGTTCAAGACCATATAAAAAAATAAATTACCACGTCCCCTAGCGATGTGGAATTCCAAGTAGGCGTTTGTACATAAAAATTGTAAGTTTTGAAAAAGAAAAAAAAAGGTATTTAAATTAGATTTAAGTTGAAAAATGGTATTTGAAATTTAAAATTATGTTTGCACATGTGTTTCATTTAAAGAAACATTGCAATTTTGTGAGTTTCTTTAACAGAGTTGTATATTTATAATATCAACTACAAAATTAAAGTAATTCTCAACGTTCGTTGTTCATCGAGCTAGAATTTTGGAAATGGTAATCATCAAACTAATTTATGATTAATTTGGCTTCTTAATATCATCAGCTGTAGTTCGTACGTTAGCAATTGCTCGGTACGGCGGCACCTAACCTAGTGATATACAACCAGAATTAGAGCACTCATGTTTCAAGTTGTGTACAAATGTTTCTATATTAAACAAACATGATATATATGAACATTTGAAAGTTCCACACGTGAGCTCTTTCTCATTAGTGATTTTACCTACCAGCATACCAAGGGAGACAACAAAAACTGTATTTCTCCCACTTGCGCCCTTTGTTACTGTCACTTGTATTTACACTTCAACTAAAAACTCTCTAACAACTGTAAACAAGGGAATGTACAATTTTATAGATACTTCACTGGATTACTAGCTTTCAATAAAATCGAAATATAGAAAATAAAAGCATGACCCGTGAATATGTCCAAGGTTTCATTAATGTGTAAAATGTAAATGTTGCAGCCTAACTTAGACAATTATTTGGGACATGTAAATAAGAAATTAATTACCACCTTTTTTGTTTTCTAAAAGTTAAAGTAATATCTTAGAATAGATTGGACCAAAGTTTAAGGGGATAAACGCATATTAAGCACTAAAATATTTTTAATCTTGTAATGTCTTCCACTTAAATTAAATCAAATTTGAAGCTAGACGATCAATTATGAACTTATTCATTTGATTAAAATAGAATTGCATAGTGAACAAGTTATCCTTTTAAAACAATTACTTAAAATAGATTTGTGCGCGAACTAGTGCGTACTTTGACTTTTCCAACGGATAACTAGAACCCATCCATATTATTCCCTGTTATCCAATATGTATTGTTGTAATAAATAACTAAATCATTAAATTTTTTGAAATATAAACAGAAACAGAAAATTAGTAACACTAGTTTAGCGAAATAAATTCTGAAAAATAGTATAGGAATCAATCGAACCCACTGAATGCACAGTGTGTCCTTAAGGAAATTATTCCCCTCAAGTACTCGAGGTGTTGGAATATTATCCTCCCAGGATAGAACGATTTAACTCACCAACGTGTTGGTACCAAAAACGCCGATGTAACAACAAACCACTGGAAGGCTGTAAAACACACTGGAAAAATATTGTGCAGAAGAAGAAGAAGAAGATAATTAGAAAATTTAGTAAGCAAAATTCTGGGATTCAAGTCATATTTATAGACCATTTTGCACTGATTCTTAAAAGGTTTGCAACCTTTCAGAACAGCCATAGTTGTTGGAACATGTGGGAATATTGCAAAAAAAATTAAAAACGGATTTAAAATAATCTGGGAAAGAAAACGGAATGGACGGGGTCGTGGGTCATGGGTTATTCCGGATTGAATTTTCGTTAATTAATTAAATAATTTGAAATGAATTTTGTCTAAAAAAATCAATCAATCATTCTTTGACGAAGCTGAAGCCGAGCGAACGACGACGACGACGACGACGACGCGAAGCTTGCCTTCTTCTCAACTCTTTAAGAGTTAGAAAAAGAGCAATTGAATATATACCCATCAAAAGTCTTTTCTTCCTCCAATATGAAACAATGTCCCTTTGCCAAGAAGGGAAACTCAAATATTTCATTTTCCCTTTATTTTCCATTCACTATTTTTAAGCTACACCAAGCATAAAATTAAGTTCTACCAAGCTTAAAACTCAACATTCCCTTCATTTACTTTTAGTTATTCACTTTTAACTTTACACTCCCTTTAAAAAAAATATATAGTACGCATTTTATAATTTTACTCATAATAATAAAGTAAACATTTTCAAAAGCGGGAAATGATGGGGGAATGATTAGTTAATACTAAGGATTAAAAAGATTATATTTCTCTTGATTTAGTACTGTAAACAAGTAAAAGTAAAAATATATTTTTAGTATAGTAAATAATTAAAAGTGAACGGAGGGAATAAAAAATATCATCTCTTTGTGTAATAAAATTAGTGCTTAGTGAGTAAAACACCAGGGTATTATCTGTTGCTTAGGTGTTTGCATTAATTATGGAATTGCTGAAATCTCATATATTCTTAGGAGCTTAAAATGCAATTTAGAGGATTTATAATTCTAACTTAATTAGTGAAAATAAAGTCTCATTATACCCTCTATTAATAAGTGGCAGTAAGTACGAAGTTATTATAATGAATACTTTTTTCATATAAGTGCGAGTGCCCCATACAATAGTACATCGGAAGGGTAAGAATTGAGGGAATGTGTGACTGCTAAAGGACACTGTTGATTAAGTTCCATCATTTTAATACTTTATAATAATTTACATCTAAAACAGCAAATGATATTAAAAAGTACACTCTGTTTTTCAATACAGCTATTAAAAGGGAAAGGAAAACCAAACTGAATAATGAATTTGAATTCATGACAATAAAACTCAAATTAATTGTATTCTATTGACTCAAGATGTCATGACAGAGACATAAAATTACGCTCTTAAAAAGGTGAATAATGACATCTTGTACAAAGAAAACTAAAATAATAAAATTATTTAAAAACAATGTTGTTGTAAAATTCAAGTAACTCATTGATTGCTATCAAATGGAAGTCAAAGTTGCATTTGACTTTGTATACAGGTGAAATCGGGAATAACGCAAACCTCGATCTTCTGTTGAATCAAAAGAAGTAAGAGCCTGAATATATGAGATCGAAATTGAAGCTGGGAACTCTTTGTATCTAGGCACGTGAAAAGTGAACGGAGTGCTCTCCATCGGACCTGATAAAACGACGCACCCCGGACTCGGAACGAGTTATGAGGCTTCGAAAAACACAATGAACGGTTGTAGTGACAGATAGAGGGTCGTGATATCTGCAACTGACCCGATATCACGGTGCGGTCTCGCTCGATGACGGTTACGAATTTGTAATTAATGAGAGGGGAAGATTTTTACCTTTTTCAAACTTGTACTAAGTATAAAACTCTCCTACTATATAAAAGGAAAAAAAAATTCTTTGCTAACACACATTGTAGCACGAATACCAAGACAATACAAATTTATTTTTCTGCTTTCTGGCTATTGTAAATTCTTACTTTATTGTTGTTTTTCATTCATAATTGGCTTCAAACCAAGGGTCTGATCGAGGGAAAAACCACTGTTCGGCCTAAGTTCGAGCTGGGCCGTAAAATTGTGACTAACTTGATTATTCATTTTGTCTTTATTTCGTTTATCCAATATTCTTGATTATTTGTGTTGAATCAATCCACATATCCTTAAAACTGCGTACAAATTTAATTGTTATTCGTTTTAAGGGTTAACAGACTTGCTTCAATGAAACTTGGAAAAAACATAACAAGGTGTTGGAAACTAAACTAAGATTAATTGGTATTTCTAAGTTGTCTAGGATTTGATATTTGGTAGTTTATTTAATTCATGTCTAGTTAGCTTTTGTTTACTAATTTTATATTGGAATAGGTTTTTGGTTTTGTAGTATTATAAATAGGGGTGTTACTACTTATTTTTCTTGTAGAGAGATTCAAGAGTTTATGATTTGTGAAAAAGCCTCCTACCACATTCTTTTCCTAATTTAATAAATTTCTTCTGTATAGTCTTTGTTGATTTTTTTCCTTGTGCCTAAATTATTCTTGGGGTATTTAAATTTTTCAAATTAGTATCAGAGCCTGTGTGAGATTCTGTTAGAGTCGGTGGAGATTCTAAAAAATTATGGATACTCCATATTTACATGATTGCAATGTTTTCAAGTTTGATGGAAAAATTAATTTTGAAGACTGACATTAATATATGAAATATTATTTTAATATTGTTGGATTATGGCCCATTATTGAAATAGAATTTGAGTAACCCCTAGAAGGTACAACATTGACAGGTGATGTGGCTAAGAAATTATAAATAAATAAAAATAGTTAATTGGATTATAAGGCACGTAACTATCTCACCAGCAAGGTTGAATTGCGTGTATCTAACAAATTTTTGCATGCAAAATAAACAAAGGAGACTTGGACAATCTTAGTGAATTCACATTGAGGTTCCGCGAAAGTAAAGAAAGTCAAATTGTAAGAGCAAAGAAGACAGTACGAGTTGGCCCAAATGAAACAAGCAGAGCCCGCTAAAGAATTCACTACAAGAATTGCTAATTTTGCCGACGCCATGAGGACCGATGGAGAAGTGCTAGATGAAGTTAAAGTGGTTAAAAAAATTATTGCAGTCCTTGAGTATAAAATTTCACACGAAGAAGGTGGTTCTTGAGGCTATCAAAGATCTTAGCACTTTTACACTTGATGATTTAGAAGGTGAATTAGTGACATATGAGATGCTCCTGACTCAAGACACACCCAAAATAGAGAAGGAGGCGTTGCAAGCAAAGGTGAATCAACCTAAAGCAAACGAAGTGACAAGTTATCCTAAAGAAACAAATTAAAAAGGTCAAAATTTAAGAGGTAGAGGTCGTGGCAAAAGTAACTTTCGAGGCCGTGGTAGAGGTAATTTTTCCTATCAACAAAGAATTAGTAACAATATTGAAAGGAACAACAAGATCATCAAATTTTCAAAGACGTAATAAAGATTCAGTGCTATAATTATGGTAAATTTAGACATTATGAAAGAGAATGTTGGTTTAATAAATATGGTAATAAAGAAGTACATGCTAAAATGGCTGAAAATAATGGGGATAAATGAGAGACTTATTATTTTCTAGTTCTGGGATTGAAGAAACTAAAGGGAATGAATGGTTTATTGATTCGGGTTGCAGCAATCATATGAATGGAAATAAAAAATTATTCACTGATCTGGATAAACATTTAGAGGTACAATGAGATTGGAAATAACGCAAAGGTGTCTGCTGTTGGAAAGGAAAAAATTCGCATTACTGTGAAAGATAATTCTTCTAATTTTATATCAGATATGTTTTATGTGCCGAGTCTTCATCATAATTTATTGAGCTTGAGGCAACTATCAAAAAATGAGTATGATTTGCGTTTTAAGTATAGTATTGGCACAATCAGTGATGATAAATTTGGACTAATTGCAAAGTTTAACATGAACAATAGTGTATGTGGCCTCTTTATCTCAATAGTCATTATTTACTTTGTTTTAGTTCTATAAACTGTGATGATATTTGATTGTGGCATCTACATCTTGCGCATTTGAATTTTGAGAGTTGGTAATTCCTTTCAAGAAAGCATTTGGTTGATAGTTTGCCTTCTGATTTCCTCACAAAAAGTGTGAATCGTGTATTTTGGGAAAGAAGTACAGAGAACCTTTTTAGAAAGACAAGGCTTGGAGAGCTAATGCACCATTGCAGTTAATTCATTCAGATTTCTGCTCAGTTGAAGTTTCTTCGAATGGTGGTAATAAGTATTTTATTACTTGCATTGATGATTTAAAGCCGAAAGACTTGGGTATATTTTTTGAAAACTAAATTTGATGCATGTGATATTTTTATGATCTTCAAAGTTTATGTGGAGAATCAAAGTGGGTATTTAAAATATTGAGGACTGATATGGGCACTGAATTTTTTGTTTGTGATAGTTATTTGAAGAAGCATGGTATTAAGCATCAATTGACAATTAGACATACACCTCAGCAAAATGATGTGGCTAAAAGAAAAAAGAAGAATAGTGATGGACATTGTGAGATCTATGATGCATTCCAAAAATATTTCAAAAGGTTTTTGGGCAGAAGTTGTTTCCTGTGCAATTTATGTATTAAATAGGTGTATTACATGATCTAATTTTGAAAAAACTCCACAAAATATCTGGACAAGTAAGAAACCAAATATTTCTCATCTTAAAGTATTTGGTTGTCTTGTTCATGCTTGTGTTCCTGATACTTTGAAAAAGAAATTGGATGATAAAGTTGAAAAGTGTATTTTTATTGGTTATAGTCATGAGATAAAGGGTTACAAGTTGTTTAATCCAGATACAAAAAAGTGATTATTAGTAGAGATGTTACTTCTTATGAGCAGAGCTCTTGAGATTGATCAAAGAAGGATTTTGAATCATCTGGGTCTCAACCAATAATACCAGTCATTGAGGAAGGAAGTTCTAGCAGACATCAAGAGGAACATGTAGTAGATCCGGTTCAAGCAGAGACGTCCAGTCGCCCGCAAAGACAGCTCCAATTACCAGCTCGTTTGCAAGATTATGTTGTTGGCGATGATAATAATTTATCCGATGAAGATATTGTAAATTTTGCCTTATTTGCATATTGTGATCCAGTTAATTTTGAGGAAGTTGTTAAAGATGAACGATGCGTTCATGCAATGAATGAAGAAATTCATGCTATTGAGAAAATAATAATGGCAATTGGCTACTTTAACACCCTCAAAAAGACCAATTGGAGTCAAATGGGTATACAAGACCAAGTTCAAACCAACTGGAGAAGTGGATCGCTTTAAGGCAAGATTAGTTGTTAAAGGATACAAGCAAAAGACAAGTATTGATTACTCTGAGGTATTTGCACCTGTTGCTAGACTTGATACTATTCGTAAGATAATTTCTCTTGCTGCCAATAATTGCTGATGTTTTTTCCAATGGATGTGAAATCATCTTTCTTAAATGGTGTACTTGAAGAAGAAGTGTATATTGAGCAGCCTGCTGGTTAAGTCAAAAGGGGTCAAGAAAATAAAGTTTATAGGCTGAAAAATGCATTATATGAATTGAAACAAGCACCTAGAGCTTGGTACACTCGTATTGATGCTTATTTGATTGGACATGGATTTCAGAGATATCCGTATGAGCATACTTTATATATCGAATTCAAGTCTGGCGAAGATATTCTCATTGTGTGTTATATGTGGATGATTTAATTTTTATTGGCAATAATTATAAATAATTTTTGAGTTTAGGGAGGCAATGATTAGCCAATTTGAGATGACTGATTTGGGTTATGTCTTATTTTCTTGGAATTGAGGTATCTCAATTAGATAATGGAATATTTATCTCTCAGAAAAATATGATGGTGATATTCTAAAGAGAATTAATATGGATAAAGCCAAACCAAATTTTGACCCATGTTGAAGGAAAATTGAAGTTGGTTAGAGATGAGACTGGTGACTTTGTTGATACTACATATTTTAAAAAATTGGTGGCTTGATATTACTTATGGAGTTGGATTAATTAGCAGATATATGGAGATTCCACGACAATCTCACTTGCGAGCAGTAAAGAGAATTTTGAGATATATTCAAGGTGCGCAGACTAATGGCATATTTTATTGGCAAAATACATCGGCAGGCCATTAAACTTGTCCTCACTTTTCACTTTAACATTTTATTTTAGTTCCGTTCTATTTGAACAATTTAACCACATCTCAAATGTGTTATTTAGACACAACTTCGTAATGTGGTATAGTGCGTGTGTTACACCGTTTCTCAGAGCGCGAGAGATCAATTTTTCTTTTAAAATTCTTTTCTCTTTCTTTTCCTCCTACTCTTTCACACATTATCAGATTCCTCTCTCTCTCCCTCCCTCTTACACCATGGTTATCAACGGAGACTGTCTGTTGCAACCGGAACTGCAAAAATCAAAAGCGCTCCGGCTACGGAAATAAAGGAATAACGAAAATGGCTAAAAAAGCCTGTGACATTCAAGAGATTTGAGCTTAGTATATGTCGAAAATTTTTTCCCGTGAATTTCTCTTTTTAGATTTTCAGATTTGTTCACAGGATTATTGCAAAATTTTGAACCTATAGTTGCAATTTCTTCTAAGTTCGTCGACTGAAGAACTAGAAGTGTTTCATTGTGCTTCGGCAGACCAAAAATGAACCAATCTCACCCAAATCTTCACCATTTCCGGTGAAAGTCAAGAATTTTGCAAAATTTTGCATTCATTCTGCTCGATTTGGAACGCTGAAATTCCATTTCGGCAACTGAAGCTTATCAGAGTTTTGCAAAATATCGGGGCTGCTATTTTCGATTGTGGATTGGTCTGAAAATTGGTGAAAAAGATAGATATGGAGGTAGAGAATAATTTTCACAGTTTGAAATTTGCAATTTGATCTAGAATTGAGCCAAGCCATGGTTATGAGAGTACTTACCTTGTTTTTTCGTTTGGCAGAAGAAGATGAAAAGAAAAAGGGTTGGGGTCGTTGGGGAAGATGACAGAGGGGATGGGTGGGTTGGGATTCTTGTTTTTCTTTTATTCTTTTTCTTTTCTCAAAAGTCTTTTTTTTTAGTTTTTAATAAATCCATGTGTCTCCATCTTATTGCTTACTATGGCGTGTGAATTTTATGGATCTATTACGTTTGGGTGCCTATAAATTTTGTGTCTAAATGACACATTTGAGATGTGGTTGGAGTGTTCAAATGGAACAAAAATAAAACAAAATGTCAGAGTGAAAAGTGGGGACAAGTTTAATGGCCTAACGATGTATTCTGCCTATTTGATTTAAAGACTAATGATAGTAGTCTTGTGGGATATACAGATAGTGATGGATGGGTTACGATACAAAGAAAAAGTACTTCTGGTTATGTATTTTATTTGGGTTCTGGTGTATTTTCTTGGTCTTCCAAAAAGCAACAAGTTGTTGCTTTATCAACAGCTGAAGTAGAGTACATGGCTGCAATAAGTAGTGCTACACAAGCATTGTGGTTAAGAAGAATGCTCGGATTTCTTCCACACAAGCAAAACAATCTTACAATAATTTTTTGTGATAGCAAGTGTGCAATTGAGTTAACAAAGAATCCAGTTTTTCATGGGCGTAGTAAACACATTGATATCAAATTTCACTTTATTCGTGACTTGGTTCAAGACAAGAAGATAATTATTGAGTATTGCAAGACTAGAGAGCAAGTTGATGATGTTTTCACAAAGCCACTAAAATTAGAGTTATTCATCAAGTTGAAGAAGATGTTGGACATGATAAAATTTGAAGAACTTGGTTTAAGGGAGGCAGTTGGAAACTAAATCAGGATTAATTTGTATTCCTAATTTGTCTAGGATTTGATATTTGGTAGTTTATTTAATTCATGTCTAGTTAGGTTTTGTTTACCAATTTTATATTGGAATAAGTTTTTGATTTTGTAGTATTATAAATAGGGGTGCTACTACTTGTTTTTCTTATAGAGCGATACAAGAGTTTATGAGTTGCGAAAAACGCCATACCCCGTTCTCTCCCTAGTTTAATAAATTTTTTCTATATAGTTTTTGTTGAATTTTTTGTTTGTGCCTAAATTATTCTTGGGGTATTTCAATTCTTCACAACGTAAGCCTTTAGATAATTTCTATATTTACTAGCATCAGTTCAGCAATTATTATTTTTCTTAGAATTCATTTCTTATTAAATATAAAATCAGAAGAAACCATAATCTCTAAAGGGAATTAAAATGTTACAGTTCATGTCCCGTAGTATTTGACATTATACGCTTTCAGAGAGTTAATCATATTAAATTTTGTCCATAATTTCTGAACCATTTTTAATACTTTGTAATGAGAAGAAACTTAAGTTGAGTGTCCCACAATTTTCTTGACCAAACAATTAACATGTCGTATTTCTCTATGTAATTTGTATTGTAAAGTAATTTAACCTTTCTACCTAAATTTAATATTCTTAACAGTATTTAATTAAATTGATAATTTGAAAGAGGAAAGGAAAAAAAAAATTACGAGGAAGTGGAGTAATAATAAAACCACGTCCACAAGAAAATAAAGATGATAGGAAATAACCACGTGCTGGACCCCTCAAAAGAGTCACAAGAATAATCACATTGCGCAAGAGACCAACTCTGGTGAGTTATCATGTGCTATTTTTGTGGTGAAAGATTGTTTTTTGGGAACAATTTTACCGAGAATGGAGTCGACAATTAGGTGATAAACTTTGTTCACTTCCTCACTCTCTAAAACACGCATCTCTTTCACACGTGCGCACGCCCACGCTAAGTAGGATCTGAAAAGAATAGTATTTACATAATTTTTACCTCTCAACTCAAGAAATGTAAAATAACGATATAATATATAAAAAAAATTAGAGTAATAAAGAAGATATGGAGCAAAAACAACATCAAAATAATACGAAAAATCGAAGCAGAAGAAATATCATATAGTAATAATAATCTAAAAAAAAAAGAGAATAATACTAGTACTACTTGTAAGGGAAGGATACCTGCTAACTTTTTATTTTAGTACGCACACACTAACGTGATAGTAAAAATTAATGCGCATTGTATTTACATCAAAATAATTAATATGAAATACGTATCTTGCATCCACATATTTATTACTTAAACATGAATAATGTGATATGTATATTTTTTTACATATTAATTTTCATTATTAAATTATATAGTTTGATATACACATGTGATTACGAAATTGTTTCATGCACGGGCCTCGCAGTCGCGTGAGTTTCATTTACCTTGATATACGTAAATAGAAAACAAGGTAAAACCCACAGGCCACCAAAAGCGGCAAATTCTAGGTGTCTCGCATTATTCCTAGCTGTAAAAGTAAATTTAAAATTGATTAAAAAATACAACTCATCTCCTAGTGGAATTAGTAATAGTAAAATTTTTATAACCAAAATACCCCTCAGTGAAAGTCCCAAATTTTGTAAATTAATTAAGAACCACCAGTAAGTAAGGATGAAAAAATCTTGTATTAATTGGTCAAAGAGCTGAGTTGTTGGCAATATCTTTGAATTTGACTGGCATAAATTTTAACTGGGCCGGGTATCCTGGGCCTCACGTGACAAGCCACACGTAATTCGAGAATACAATGAGGAGCTGATTCAGCAGGCGTTTGAAATTCACTCATTGGACCAACGCCGTTAACCGGTCCCACTTACCCTACGTGTCAAAATCACTAACGGTGTTGCAGACGCATCGAGATGTGGCGAATCGTGATTCTTTACCGTCGGCTAAAACCGGAATCTTCGGTCCCCAGTTACCTACGGCCGGTGAATTGGGTGTAGATATTTTACAGAATCTGATAGTTTGAATATATATTTATTTATTTCCCTTATTTGGTTTTAAAAAATAAGGAATAAAAAAATAGAGAAAGAGAAAATCTTTTAAAGTAAATAAAAATTGGTGTGCGTATTATGGAGCTTCTAATTTCGGCTGGTTGGATCCTATAAAACAGCGAATTGATCGTTTTAGACTCACGCCCAGTTTCAAACACAACTCTGTCTCTCTAAAATCTCACACTCTCTCTCTCTCTCTCTCCTCATCATCATCAGCATCTTACTGTTTGGAATTCAAAAGGAGCAAGAAAGTCATTTACAGTATCCATTCATTGCAAAATCTGGATTCATTACTTATTTCTTTTCCTTGTAAACTCTCTTCCTTCCTTTACTGTACACCTTAATTCCTTTTTTAATCCCAGGCTTTGTTCTACGTGTGGGTGTAGGTGTGTTTTCCTTTTACCATCCCTTCTTTTAACGTTGGGGTCCTCTTTTTGTCAGATGTTGTTCTGAATCAGTGTGTTTTTGGGTCTTCTCCTTGACGATTCCATTGCTATTCTCATCTTTTAAGAGTCCTATACTTTTGTGTCACTCTCAAAGTAACCATCCTTTACCTTCATTGAACCTCTCACTCTTCTGTTGTAATTCCCCTTCCCTTTTTGTGGTGTTAGAAACAGAGAAATAGTGAAAATAGCTAATCAAAAGAAGAAACTGAGCTTCAATGGATCACCATATGCTTTGTCCGATCAAATATACCGAGCATCGAAACGTTATTAGAAAAGTGACTAAACCTTCCCCTGTAAAATCCAAAAAATTTCCTGAACCCCAGAAATCCAACCAGTACAATCGCTCTGTTCCTCCTAAGACTGTTCGGATATCTGTTACAGACCCAGACGCAACGGATTCTTCTAGCGACGAAGAAGACGAGCTTTTCGGAAGAAGGCGCGTGAAAAAGTACATCAACGAAATCAGTATTGAAACCGCCGTCAAGTGTGAAGTCAGCATGCCGACCAGTGGGAAGACGGCGGTGAAGAAACGGGCAGCTGACGTTCTTCAGCCTAAGCAAAAGCCAATGAAGGTGAAGGAAGTACAGCCCCCACAGTCGGCTGGTACTGTTAGAAAGTTCCGTGGAGTACGTCAGCGGCCGTGGGGTAAATGGGCCGCTGAGATCAGAGACCCGGCTCGTCGGGTCAGGCTTTGGTTGGGCACTTACGACACTGCTGAAGAAGCCGCCATGGTTTACGACAACGCTGCTATTAAGCTTCGTGGGCCCGACGCCTTAACCAACTTCATCACTCCCCCCAAGTCTGAAATCGATGTCCCTTCAAACTCCGGCTACGAATCCGGCAATGAGTCCCGTAATATACCTTCTCCAACCTCTGTTTTACGGTTTAGAATGAGCCAGTCCAGTGAAGAAACAGAGCAGCAAAGCCGGTCCGAACCGGTTCAGGAAGAGTGTCCATCGGTTCAAGGACCGATGGAGTGTGAACAAACGGTTCAGGATGTTGAACCGGTTCAGGATGTTGAACCGTTTGGGTTACCGGTTAAGCAAGAAATGGAAGAATGTCAGGGCGAGACAAGCATGATACCAGATTACTCAAACGATTACTTGCCAACAGATGTTCCGTTTTTAGAAGATTTCTTCAACTTCGAAGCAGCGGAACAGACATTATTTGAGGGTACAACGACAGGATTTGCCAATGATTTTGGCTCGTCGTACAATGACACATCATCATCGGATTTTGTGAATGACTTCCTATTTAACGATGATTTTGGCAATTTTGATGATTCGTTTCAAGACTTGGGAACATTAGGAGTCGATGATTATTTCCAAGATATTGGTGCTGATTTTTCAAGTGTTGATTCTCTGTTGGCAATATAATTAATTAAATTTTTTGCAAGTGTCACTGTCCCGGCTTGCCAGTGTTAATTGGCAAATTTTGTCTTCCGGCGACAACAAGAAATCGGCTAGAATTTTGTTTATTTTTTTTTTCCCAATATATTAGTAGTATAATTTATTGGTTTTAGAATCTCCGTGAAAGTGAACGGAGTGAAGAGTGGAGTTTTATTTTTAGTTTATAGATGTTGGCTTTAGAATAAGTAGAAGTGTCCTTGGAAAGAGTTGTATCGAAAAACTCTATGGAGATTTAATGAGAATCACAATCTTCACTGAAATTTGAGTTGTTCCCAATTCAGTATTTATTTCTTCCTTCGGTGTTTTTTTATCTGTTTCCTTGGTTAAAATACTTGGTGCATATAATTTGTCACTTCACAGAATAAAATGTAGGCGAGAAACGAATGTACTTATAATTAATTTCACATGCTCTTTATGGTTAATTCTACGATTATTAATGAGTTTGTCAATATTTTAAACGAGTTAAAAATTGATCAGAGAAAGTAAAATGTAACATCAAATTGATTCTCGAAATATAAGGAATTGAGCAACAAATTGAATTAATAAATTAGATTTTGTATAGTGAATCCATTTGAATATACTGATACTGCCAAAGTGGCATTCTCTTTGCCACACACCATTAGGCGTGATTTACGGTTTGTTCAATTGACCGAGTCAACTTGGTGTGGCTTATCTCGTGTGATACTAAAGGTTCAAACGACATTTTTTATGATAAGCACAAGAAAACATTTATTCTAATCTTGGTGAAAATTGAAAATTAATATGGGTATGCTCCATTAAAAACGTGATGTTTTTCCACATTTGTGCCAAAATTTATAAGGACAATAACCGAGATTTTGAAAATAACGGGCTATAATTGGAGAAGGCTAAATGTAATTACTGTGAAATTATAGGCTTAGCCCTTATTAAGATTGTTACCTCTTTTTGTAACAAGTTCGTATTCTCATGTTAAGAATTCAATTGTCGGTTGTTGGGAAAAAAATAATTGAATTGTGGGATAAAATGTTTCACCTATAATTAGTGTAATATCATCCGTTTTAATAATTAAACTATTGCATGTACAATTCGCGTAATTTCATCTGAAAAAAAAAAGTTGTACTCCTATATCCTAATATGTATACCGTTAATTGATTAAAGAAACTCGTGCTCTAGTCAAAATAAAAAAAGAAAAACTCCTATTTGGAACTTCCTTTTCATACCTTTACTTTATGTGGAAACGCAAATTCATTCAATAATTTGAGCGAAGGCGCAGAAAAGATCATTGCATTTAGCAGACAAGTCAATTTTCTTTTTCCTTAATTGCTCTGCCTATATTTCTTTCTTCTTTCTTTTTCCTAAAAAGAGTAACACAATTAGCCGAAATTACGAGAGAAAAGTAAGTGAAAGATGATAAAAAAAAGCAATTAAAAATAGTTATACTAGTGGCATGGTGTCTTGTGTTCTAACAAACACAAAAATCGACAAAAACCAAAATTAGTTATGCCTCAATACTATTGACACTATCCCAAATACCTGGAATATAAGGGGCTCACAGCCTCAAAATAGAGCAACAGTCCAAAGTTTATAATCAGCCAATTAAACAGTTCAAAATTCCAATATAACATGTAGCTTTGACCATAGGCTATTAACGTCAACACCTTCGTTTCTTTTCATGGTCAACGTGAAACTTCGCCTTTTACTTCATTGGGCGTGAAAAAAAGAATGTTTATTTCTTTTTCTTTTTCTTTTTTAATTTTTAAGTGTGAAAATGAATAGATTAACAAGCAAAAAGGCTAAGCTAAACGATGAGACACATGAAATTTATTTGTAAGACATGAGTCATATGCCACCAGCTAAAAATTAAAAAAATGACCAACTACTCATTTTCAAGCTTAATTTCATAAAATAAGCCTCCATATTATGGCCCTCACCACCTCTCTATTAGCAGACAATTTCGTGGAAAAGATCTTTGAAGGGCACTTTACAATTTTTAATAATCAGTAAAGTAAATAATTAACATATATTATTTTCTCCTCATTGAGAATTTTATGCACACCTTTTAGGACACGTCTCACAGCGCTTTCCAATTTCATTTCATACAAATTAAGATATCAAATTAGTTAGTGGAGAGTAATTAATATGAAACAAAAACGGGGTATTCCCATTTAATAGGTTGCTGCAATCAAACAAATACTGCTACTTATCTTGACGTAATTTCAATTCCCTCTTAATAAATTAATATACTCATTCTCCTGGAGGATAAAAGAAAACTATATAAGTCATTGTCAATAGCCTGTATGACGATATTGCTGTTCTCACTTGCCTCTCCCAAATAACAGATATTTACAACAATACTGTATGCATATTGAACGTACTGTCTAAAATATACTTTCATCACTAATTGCAATTAATTAACTAGTAGCAATGAATAAATTTTTATCTCAATTTTTCACGTTAACTATAGTGAACTAGTGTGTGATGTGATGTAGTAATTCTTTTTTTTTTTTACTCTCTCAATGTCTTTTTCCATTTTAAAGTGATAAGTTGGTCAAATGGCCTTCCGACAATTTAGTTACTTTCACAAGCCAACATAATGATTATGGATTAACTTGTGTTTCTCCCATGCATGTGTGGGATTGACAGTAGGCTGCTGATTAACCTCATCTTAGATCACTATCACTCTAATCAAACTTTACTCTTTATTCTTCTTCTTCTTCTAAACTTTTTTTTTTTTTTTTTTACGGTGGCGCACGCATAACATTTTTTATAAGTGATGTCATCATGTAAACAAATAAGCAAGTCTACTAAAAAATATAATTTGAATCATATTAATAAAAAACTCAAGTATATTACTCCGGCTCTTCTCGATAAGTTTTTATTTTTTGAAATGCATTCAAAATAAAGCTCGTTAGAAATAATACTAAATACTTTTTTACATAAGGCACCAAATATTCAATTAAAAACCCGTCATTCAATTGATTTTATAAATTATTTTTAATAAATTTTATCGTCGAGAATAAAGATGAACGAAAAAATTGTACGCGCGGCTTATATTTTTAGTTTTACGTTGGTTTATACTAAAAATACATAACTTAGTTTTTTTTCTTTAGTGCTTAGTTATATAATTAATAGTACTTATTAACTATACTTATTTTAGCATGACCTATAAAGTATTTTTAGATTATGTTTATTTTCACTATGGCTTATTAATTAGCAATATTTGCTTTATATAATTTTGTTATCTATGTTATTGAATATTTTAGTATAACGCTATGACTTATCTCATATTATTATGTTATTTTCTTGGAAAATATATTATATAGATATATTCTACTAGGACATATGAAATATATGGAGCACAAGTTACATTATTTGTGCTATGAAGACTTTACCAGAAAAATCCGACAATCCGAAAAAATAAAAAATCAAAAAAAATTGAGATTGAAAATCCGACTTTATTTTTAGTTTAGTTTGATTTATAAATTTAAAAATTCAACATCATTAATTTGGCTTTGCAATTAAAACCAATCTAATCTATGTAAACCCCTAATTCGAATTGAAGTTGTACTCTTCGAAAAGAATAGTAGTACTTGTTGTGTGTCATCAATACACTTGGCATATAAACAAGCAAAACAGTAACATGCGAAGCTACAAACGAATGATACTACTTCCTACCCAATTGACACGACACCTGATTGTTTCAGGTTCCACAGGACCCGCCATTCCACCTTTTCACTGATCTTTCTGCACTTTCATTTAATTCCTCAATAGCAGAGCAGGAATTTTATTTTCATGGATTTTGAATATTTAAATAATAATTAATTGACTTTTAAATATCTTTATGGAAGCATTCATTAGCATGGCCATAGCCCATATGCATGTTTTACAGAGATTTATGCTTAAGATGCAAGTTTCAATCATTGTTAATTAGCAGATTAAGCCCCATTTTTATTCTGCTTTCATAATCTCCAGCTCCCTCTTCAGGGAAACGGATAATATATAGAATGGTCAACCACATGCACGCGTGCATCCTCATGCACGTTGGACAAATTAAAACTGTTTATAATTAAGCTAAGTAAGATCCAGTAGAAAAGTTTAGCCTCTATACACTTCTTTATACTTAAAAAAAAAATACACAAGTCATGTAAAAAATAATTTGGTATAACAATTCATAAAAAAATGAAATTAGAACATGAAAATGAGCCATGTTATATCTTTAACAATAAGGTAAAATACTATAACAGTATAACTTACCTATTAGTGTATAAGTTAATTAATCTTTAGTAAAATTAGCAAGCTTATTAACTGTAAATTATAATTCAGCAATGTTTAGCTGAAAATAATTACATGTAAATGATAAACATATACTCCTAATATGTTTGTGGTCCTAGCTTAGCACGAATTATATACAATTACTATTGACGTCTCCATTAATTTCAGTGGCTTTTTCCTTGTTAAAGAAAGCTTATATACAACAATCTTAATGTATAAAATCTGTAACTCCTAGCAGTATACACTGAATTTATTTATGCCGTACAGTGTATCTAATCACCCGCCTTGATATATTTATGATATTTATCAAACTGTAACACTATTTGAAGTATCGGTTGATGTGGTGACACACAAAATCTGACAATAAGAAAGTACAAAATTTTCAAGTTATTTCATTCCAAGATGCAAAAGGAAACTACAAATTTTCACATTGAAAACGTAAAAAAGCAAAACATTTTAGTTTGTCTCTTCTGTAACTTATATAGGTTTTCTATATATATATATATATATAGCCCCTCATATTGCTAACTTTTTCTTTTCAGATTTTACTACAATAGGGATAGGAGTAATAAAGTAAATATTCATAACGAAAATCGAAAAACTATTTGGACCAGGGGCGCCTACTGCACTCTTTAAAGATATTGGAACTACTCATAACTAAGTTAAAATCAATCATAAAAAGATCTTCAGAAAATCTATAAACAGACAGATTTGTCAATGTTATATGCAGAAACATTTAATTTGAAATGGCAACTACAACAAAAGACAACCCAATAAACCATGCTTTTTCCCTTCAAACTTGCTGCAAATTTTTGTCAATATTCTTCACAAGAAGAAAAGATGACTACTTTGGCTTTGCAGAATTAAGCTTTTACAGTTAGGATTTTGGGATAATATATTAGAAAAAAAAAATTAGAAAGAATAAACTCTTTAAGTATACCACTTTCCGAAAAATAGACAATAGTATTTCTAAACATGGTCGCATTTCTTTAGAAATGAAAATAAAAAAATTGCTTACTTTGCATCAACTTCAAAAAAGTGGAAACAAACATCTACGTGAAAATTATAAAAATTATTTTTTTTCGTTTACAAAATGTATAAAAAACTAATTAGTTTGATTGGTTATAGCAGGCGGCTGATCCTAACTCTCATTGGCAGAAGCTACACCTCTTAGAATTGGACCTGCTACTCTGTTAGCTAGCCATAAGTTCCAGCAAGTTTTTTTTTTTTTTAATCTGAATTTAATTTATAATACTATAGTGTAAAAGAAATTATATTTCTAGTGAATAGTATATTAACATGTTATAGTAAATAAACTGCTTTACCTTATCTGGTTATAAGTTTCTTTTAAGGCAATTTACATATAATTATCTAGATGGTTATCGCGTGAAAATTATGTCAGACAAATTAAATTTGTTTAGGTTGATTAGAGTGGAAAACATGGGGGAGGGAAGATTAGGAGGTGTTGGCAGACTGCGGATGCCCAATTGCTTGGGTATGGCAGGACAAAATAACTGTGAGAAATCATCATGTAATTATTGGATATAGTTCTAATAAATAGTACATTATTGTAGGGGATTTCTCCAATGTAGAACTCTGATAAACAGAGTCGGAGCCAAAATTTAAAGTTTATTGATTAAATTATAATACTTGTTTTTAAAAAAATAAAATAATTTATCTATATTTAACAAAAAAACTAAAATAAATAAAAGATTTGAATTAAAATTACTAGATTCGACTGAATCTGTATGCCAGGTTCGCCCCTGATGTTAATAGCTAAATTAAGCACGGCATGCCTGCATGATTCTTCAGCCCTTTCACGTTCTACAAGTTTCTTCTTCCAAGGTAATCATAATTTCTTTTGAGAAATATATCTATGGTTAATTAAGTTACACTTTATACAGTTGATAATATTCATGGTTAGGTCAAAGTTAAAAGTGTGATATATACAAGTTGGGAGTAATAATTAAAAACCTGTTAGGACTGACTACTATTAATTTATTATGGCACCGATAAAATAATTAAAAGGGCTACTGGAACAAATATTTATAACTACAACACCTCTCTGCCCAGATAAATCACTATACTAGGAGACTAGCAACCTCTGTGGTCCACAGTTCTATTTAAAGAAATTATGTACTGCTTACAAGCCAAAAGGAGTTAGGACAAATTAGGGAGAGAGGTGTGTTGAATTGGTCACTTTCCCAACTAAAAATAAAATATACTCCCTCCTCCGTTTTAATTTATGTGAACCTGTTTGACGGGTTACGAAGTTTAAGAATATTTTTTTAAAAAATAGGGATTATTATTTTTTTAACGAACCAAAAATGACATAAGTTCAAATAAACTGGAACGGAAGGAGTAATAAAGGGTATTAAACTTCACACCTAAAACAGTGTAAAATCTTTAGGCATAAACATGCATGTTAGTAAGCAGAGTATTAAGATTGACATTGTGAAAGTAAACACTTTGGTCCAAAAAATCAAGTCCGTACAAAATAAAGTTGATTTTGTAGGTGGACCTTCTGCAGAAGAACCAAATGTATGTCGCAGCTAGCTGGATGATTTGAAGTCATTACAGTAGTATCTAGTTCAACTTGCTTTTCCCTTTTGCTTTTCCTGTCCTTTACCATTTTCAACTTTTTTAATTCTCTTTTTCTGCCCTATATTGATAGTTTTTCATGCTAACATCTGTAGTTAAACCATTAAAATACGATTAGCAGTTCAAACTGTAAGCCATAGCTTTCTTTAATATTCTGCAAAGACGATCTATGTTGTGTTGAGAGAAAGAGCAGAGTGACTTTGATGATAGAATTATGATGACAAGTCAAAAAATGTGGGCGACTTATCAATGGAAATTGGCCGCCCACTCTTTAACCCTACTGGTTTGACACATTACATCACAAGTCAGAACCGTTAACAATACAACTTCCTTATATATGTGTACGTAACTGATGTACATGTAACATAATCAGAACCGACACCTTTTTGGCATTCGCCTCTACGGAACCCAATACACAAAACAGCTCAGCTAACGTCATTGCCTAATTAACTTCTCTACACTACCAGCTACCCAAAAAATTGTTCATAGTCTATAAATTAAATAACTATCGAGCAAAGTGAAATCAGCACTAAAAAACAAGACATGTAATACAAATAATATAGAAGTTTATGATATTGCCATTGACTCATTGTATATAAGGTAAACTCGTTCCAAAGGCAGAAATCGAATAATTAGTTAAGAATATATTCGGTTGAATTTAGTACCTTATGCTCAAACGTTGTATTAGTATTAAATTTTTTATTAAATATATATTTATTAAATTTATAACTCAATTATTAGCATGTGAAATTGTGTCATTCTATCTCCCTAATTTATAAAGTTGAACTTCCCGCTCACCCTCGTCGAAATATACATGCAATTTTAATGAATAGCTCTGTTCAATTGGTCTGCTACGAGGAGGTAGGGGGATGATCTATTTCTTGGTACCCAAAACGTACTCGCAATTGTTAATCCAAAGCTACGTTTATCTTTCTTACGTCCCTTTCTTATAAGATGCATTGTACTAATATTTAGTACTACATTTTACTGACGCTGCCTACGTACATCGATTTAGGCTGCTCGAATTTAAAGAAACGCATGCTAAAATTCATATTTGGTAGGTCGATTTCATGGTCGTATAACAACTTGTCTTATCTGCCTGCTATCTGCATGCAAATTTGTAGAGTAAGATATAACATAATCAAAGAAGAAAGGGCAGTTCTGTTATTTCTTAAGTGTTCGTTAGTTAGTTATTAACTACTAATCCTAGCTGTTAGAGTTTTTTTTTTTTTGTTGATAAAATACGATATTTCATTAGAAATATTTAGTTAGGGTTATGCACCCATAATTGTTCCCTACATACATTGCTATTAGCCAAAATAATGTCATGCAAGGCATTTTCATTACCCAGTGCTGCTAGTTCTTCACACTGGTTTGTGGAGCAAGTTCTGGAATACATATATCCCTCTTGATCCTTGTTGTAGGCAGTTTTAACAAGGTCAAGAGGTAAGCCTACTACATTTATTCTACCATAACTAGTCTCCATTAGAGCTAACTTTGTTAAGTGGTGAGCCACCATGTTCCCTTCACGAAAGCTATGCTTCATTCTGATTTTCCCTTGCTTGGATGTCTTGTCCATTAACCACCTACATTCATAAATAAAATTGTTATAGTTAGGATAATCATCTTTAAGGAAGCATATTACCTCAATTGCGTCAGTTTCGGCTTCGATTGAAAATAAATTGTCCCTGTTGATCATGTGTAGAGCCTGCAGAAGAGCAAGAAGTTCCACCTGGGTTGATGAGGTTGCATATAGTTTCATGTTATATCCTGTCATCCATGTATCAGTGTAGTTCCTAATAACTCCACTAATGCCTCCTTGTAGATAGTCCTTTGTGAATACACCATCAATATTAATTTTTAGCCACCCTTTAGGTGGAGGTTGCCAACCTACTTTGATATTTATTTTTTTGTTATATACATGTAATTTTGAAGTCATAAAAAAAATGTTCCAATGCAAGGTTTGGTGCCTTCTTTTTGTTAATCAATGTACTAGTGTTATTTTGGTTGTTGTGATTTCTATTGATCCAAATAGACCATAATATAAAAGGGAAGGTGTTACCCAATTTAGATAATCATTTATATGTGACAGTCCAAGCCTTCTAATATGGTCCAGCCAGTTTGTGGTGGTAAGCTGGATGTTTGTGTTCACTCCCAAATCATTCCATATAGCCTTTGCTATGGTGCATTCCCATAATATGTGAGTGATGGACTCTATATCGTTTTTACAGATTCGCAATTTGGATTTATGTTAATACCAATGTGTGCTAGGTAGCTTCTTGTAGGCAGCATGTTATGGTTTAATTTTCAGATTAATAATTTAATTTTATTAGGGCACATAAGGTCCCCGATCCATTTGAAGGAGTCGGTAGG